>PVKN010002997.1:6555-39652 GCA_004027915.1 Capromys pilorides
ATATATATATATATATATATATATATATATATATATATATATATATATATATATGCATTGCAGTGATCCTGAAGGAAGCTCAGACAATCAAAACTACCCAGACAACCAGTGCAGTTGAAATTTTGAATCAGGTTGTTGGGAAAATCTGTCAAGATCTTCCTCATATTGTAGTGGTACCTCAGTTCACGAACTTCTTTCTGCTCGTGAACTGAGTTATCACTACCACTGTACTTTTTAATCAGTTACTACCTGTTGGTATTGAATGAGCAAATAAACCCTTTTTCACATTTTTGCCCCTTAGACAAGAAAGGCAAATTTTAGTGACAGCAGAATCAGAGCTCACAAAAGATTAACTTTTTTAAAGCCCAGGAGTCTGCATTCCCAGGGTTCGCAGTTTGAACCACACCAAGGAAACACTGGAAGGTGACTGTTGGCATCTTCCCCATCTTTATTGTTTAAAAAGGTATTGTTGTCCTCTTCTCCCCAAAAGTGCTGAAGTAGAGGGCGACCCCGTCCACAGGATCCAAGAGTTGATAGCAAAAGCAAATTCCTGAGCTGGATGTGGTGAAGCATATGAGATGAGTGAATACACATGGCTTGCACACCCAAGCCTCCAGGGCTGGCAAAGCCTGGCTCCCTGCCTCTCCTGAGGCCTGGTGCTGGGGTCAGTGCCAACAAGTTAATGTAATGGTCTGCTGTGTGCCATCTTCCTGTGCTGAGAGGCCTTGGTTAACTTGGGATGAGTTTGATTATAAGACCACTTCCTTTTCCACTCTGTTGGCCCCTTTGAGAGAAGCTTGTGGGGAAGGGAGTAGAACGTGTGCTCCTTGACATTTTCGAAGATTAGGTTGTCTCATTGCCAGTATTAGAGGAATGACAAAGAGACATTTATTTCCAAAGTTTTAGCCAGGAACAAAAGGCCAAATGTGAAAGGAGATTAAAATCACTGCGTTACTTTTTTTTCTATCACTTTTTTGAGGAAGATACTTGACCCCTCTCTTAGTGCTATATACTGTGTTGCTGAGCTGTGATATTTGGTAGGTTAGGTTTATGAAATGCATTTTTAACATACGGTATTTCCAACATAAGATGAGTTCACTGGGGATAGTCCCATCGTGAATTGAAGAACATCTGTATACATGCAAACCCATACATGTGCACCCAAGCCTCTTCACCTCGCTTAGACATCACTTAATAGTAATAACTCAAAAACTGTACACAGTCTCTGCCACCCTCGCCTGAGTTCATTTCCCCTCTGTGTCCTGCCTGGGAGTGTTACCACCACAGCCACTCACCCAGTCACCCCACAGTTTCTTTCTAAATGGTTTCTTGATCATTGCTGGAGTGTGTTTGTAAAAATCTAATTCCAGTTACAAAATCAAGCTTTTAAATAATTGATTCAGGTAAAGATCTTTGATGAATTCTGAGACCATAAGTAAATGGTCATTACGGAACAGGATTTTTACAGTCCCTTAAACCATTACACTGCAGGTTACCTCTGAAGAGTAGGGGAGGAAGGTACACCTTTTAAGATGCAGAGATCTGGTGTAGCCACTCCAACTTATAGCATCATCAGTGGGTAGATGTCGATATCCTCTGTGTCCTGATAATACATCAGGTAGTTTGTTTGTTTGTTTGTTTTTGCTGAAAATATTTAATTTCAGTTGCAAATAAACAGATTCAGAATGTAGAATATTCTTTAAGACAACTGACTTAAAACACGTCAATGTCATGACATAACGACAAAGGGGACGGGACAGTGGCAGCTTCCTGCTTGTTCTTCTCTGACCCCCTGGGCCATAGTATGGAAGGCCCTCATTCCAGCCTTCCAGTTTGGCCTTTATTGAGGTAAGTGAAGGGAGGGTGGAGGCTGGTGTCTCTCCCCCCCGCCCCCTCATGTTTGACTACAGTGGAGCCATTATTGGCTAAAAGTTTTCTGTCAGCTATTCCCTTTTTTGCCCTTTGGCTAGAGAAAGCAGGCTTTTATGGAGCTTTCTTGGGTGCCCTCATTCACGTCTGTGTGCTTCCAGTTTCTTGGGCTCCAAGTCTGGGATATAAGAGGTAAAAGAAAACCATTAAGGACTTATTTATTGTCATGGCCTTCCTTGGGTCAAGGTCCTAACCAGCCTGCCTTCTCTCCACTCTTTTGAACTACTTTTGCTGGAACAGTGAGATAGCTCAGAAGATTAAGCACCTGCTTAGGCAAGCACAGGGATTGGGGTTTGGTCCCTGGCACCACATGCCATGGCAGCCCCACCCCTGGGGAGGTTGTCTAGCCATCCAGACCAGGCGTGGTGACACATGCCTGTAATCCCAGTGCTGGGGGTTCTGAAAACAGGAGGATCACTGTTGCATAGTGAGACCCTGTACCAAATACATTAAAAAAAAAAACAACTTTTGTTTATTTCATGAATACAGTCCAGGGCTTTTACTTGAACGTACTGGCGGGATAGAGAGCAGTTTGTCCACTCTCTCTCCCCAGAAGCAGAAGTCCCTACAGCAGTGCGCTCAGTTCTTCTGGTCAGGGCCTGAGCCTGCCTCCCTTCCAGCCATGCCTCCCAGTGGGAACTCCTAAGCCACCTGTGGTCCCTGCACTCTGCCTGTCCTCCCAGGCCTTCCTGTTGTGCTCTTGCTTTTCTTCTTGAGCCCCAGCTTCTGCTTTGGTTCACCTGGGGTTTTCTCTGTGGTCTTCCAGGCAGCTCTTACACTCTCAGTTGAATTTTGCCTCTTCTGTCCTGTGTAGCACCTTAAATGACCTCCACTGGGCCACTTCCTTCTGCCCAACCATTTGTCTTCTCCTGTCAGACCATGAGCTGTCTCTGCAGGCTAAGCCAGTCTCGACACCCTGCCCTTAGCTAGTGCAGTGCTTACTTGTTGGATCATTGCCCATCTGCTTAGTTAGGTGTTTATTCACACGCACAGGCACACACAGACACACTCACTCCTTCCTGCTGCCCGGTATCTACACTCTCTGCTTCCACAGTGGGAAAGGAAGCCCTGCAGGTGGACTGCAGTGGACTGTGGTGCTCTGGTGGTCTCCGTTAGTGATCTTTGGAGTGTTGAGTTCTGACTGCAGAGTATTTGGTGGACTCATCCTATTATCTTACCCAGGATGGGAACCATTGTTTTATGATAAAGCAACACTTAGACCCAGGCAGCCAGTGTAAGGATGAGGAGGAAATGAGGCTTGCTGGTACCTTTTCACTGACGAGCAGCAGTGCCTGGCTGCTCTATGGCTGCTGGAGGGCTCCCTGGTCTGCAGGCCGAGCAGACTTGGTGCTGAGCAAACCTGGGCTGGGCTCGAACTACTGAGATAGCCTGGCTCTTGGGGGCCCGGCCCAGGGGACAGATCATTGCAGGACTCTTTGAGCACTGAGCCCCCTTGTAAATGGTGGCCAGAATAGCCTTCAAAAGAAAATGGTAGTAGTTTTTCTTTTTAAAATTTAATTCACAAATGACCTTGTTTAATTAAAGCAGCAGATGTCAGAGGAGGAGGAAAGAGGGTGCTGAGAGAAGGTCCAGATAACAATTGGTAGCCGCATCTGGAACTGAAACTGTGATTAAGAACGCCACACCTGTTGGCCACTTCTGCTCAGTTGATTTCCCTGGGGAACTTCCCTTCCTTTCAGTACGTGCAGCACACTTCTCTTTGTTCACACACAGCACTACAAGAGTTCTGGGGGACCAGCCCAGGGCCGGGAGAGAAGATCTGAGCTGCCCCTGACACTGACTCCCTCTCAGCCACTTGTATTGTGGGGCCCAGGGCTGCCCTTCCAGAGGCTGCCTTCAGGGCTCTCTGGGGAAATGAAATTTGGGATGGGTAGCATCCTGGTTCTTCCTGACAATACTATTAAGGCTGTAAGGAGGAGGAGCTAGAGTTCCAGGTAAATACCGCCCTCCTCCAGAGATGCTCACTTACGGGTTAGCTTTGGGCCTTGTTATTTCCAAACTAGGAAAGGCCTATGCTTGCTGTGCTTCACTGTGGCTCATCCCTTTAGCACTGAAGCTTGGGAGGTGCTGAAGTCTCTTCACTGTCTCTGGCTCCTATGTCAAGAAATAGCTGCACCTGCTTTTCTTTTCTTTTTTCTTTCTGTTTGAGAATGGAACTCAGGACCCCGTACTTGCTAGGTAGGCACTGTGCCACTAAGCTATCTCCCAGGCTGCACCCCACAGTGTGGCTGTAACAGAGCTGGTGGGGGCCCAGTGAGTTAGCTCAGCAGACTAAAGCACCTGCTTAAGCAAGCTTAGGCAAGCACAGGGACCGAGGTTCGATCCCCAGCACCACCTGTAATCCCAGTGCTGGGGAGCCTGAAAGCAGGGGGATCACCAGGAGTCCAAGCTGTGTAGTGAGACCCTGTAACAACCAAATACATTAGAAACAACAACAAAAAAAGAGCTGGTGGGACACAGAGGAGTTGCTGTCCACTGTCAGGGTAGCAGCAGCATTTGCTGTCCCCACTTTATTCCTCCCCTGTGAACTTGGAAACACCTAGCAGAAGTCCTTAGAGACCTCTCCTCTTCCCACCTGGCTGGAGTGACTGTAGAAATTGCTGAACTTGCTATCAGAGCAGAATAAGAAATGGGGGAGAAGTAGCCCCCAGCGCTGGTCCTGTGGGAGCAGAGAGCTACTGTCACACTCCTCAGCAGAGGGTTAAGGCAAGGGAAGAGCTGGCTGGGGTTGGGTCTGGCCTTCAATGAATGACTTGGGAGGTTACTGCATGTCACCTAGTGGTGGTTTCATCACAGGTAAAATTGAAAGACTATCCCTGTCTCATGTATTATAAAGTGGGCCCAGTGAGATTGTATTGTTATTGTTTCTATAAAATGAAATGGTCTTTTGGGATTGGACGCTCATTTTCATTTGTGTTCTCTTGGCCAGGGTCTGTCTAACTGATGAATTCTTCCGGCCTTACTACTCCCTCCCAGCTCACTGCTTAGTATTAGTGTTAGGCTCCAGGCTGCTCCCTGGGGAGCCTCTGGGGTTCCCCAAAGGGCTTCCGGAACTGGTTCTCTGAGTCTGGGCCTGGGCGCAGCACTGTGGTCAGCTGACCTCTCTGCGCAGCCTGCACTCAGATCTGCATCTAAACCGCACAGCCTGTGAAAGCCACCTTGCCCCGCCTCACCCTGCTGGCTCTTTTCTTCTCTATTTTTTTGAAGAAGTTAAGAAACCAACTCAGAGAAGTGGAAAGAACTCTTCCTTGGGAGCAAAACAGAATTAGGTTGAAACCCTGACCCTGCCATTTGACAGCCTTTCCTAACCTTTCTGGCCTACAAAATGGACGACCCTCACCTACCACCTGGGACCCTAGGGTTTAAAATGAGCCCAGGGTGATAAACCCTTAGGGTTTCAAGTGCGTTGGTGAGCAGGTGGTGCACACCTGTAATCCGTGCCAGGAAGGGTGAGGCAGGAGGATCGCTGCCGATCTGAGGCCAGTCTGGGCTGCATAGTGAGACCTTATCTATAAAGAAAAATAAGCTTGTGTGCGTAAAGTACCTGGGACAGCACCTGCCACCTACGTTCAGACTCAGTAAATATGAATCTCTTTCTTGTGTGAAAGACTGTTAATTCAGTAGGGACCAATGAGAAATTTATGTATACCACAGCAGTGTCCCGTCACGTACCCCTATTAGTGATTAGGTGATGTTACCCCTTCTGTCAAATTGGGGTAAAACAAGTTGTTTCTCTAGAAGTTGAAATGTTGCCCTACCTTTTGGAAGAGCTAGTATAGGTTGTGGAGGTGGCAGAGCAGCTAGAATTTTAGACAGACCATGTGACTGTCAGAAAGAAACCAGCTCACTTCTGAGAGAACCCAGCGAGGGACTGGATCACATGTCAGGAGGTGGCACTTCACATGGGCGAGTGGGCCCCTGCTTCGCAGCATGCTTGCTCCCACTTGGTTCTTAGAAGAGCTCTGGGGAGTGGGTGGATTCTCACTCTCGCCAGAGGACAGTCGAACCCTGCTGTCCCAGTAGTGTCTGGTAAAACTCAGTACTGGGGCACAAACCCTCGGACTCCCTTTGTGAAGTTTTAAGCCCAGATGAGAGCCGGAGTGCTGGCTGTTTATGAAATTTAGTTATGGCAGAATCCCCATGCTGTCCTGTCACTGCCGCTTTGTACCAGTTTCTCGCAGGAGCTTCATTAATGAATTGAATGAGGAATTACTGGTATTCTAGGCACTGGGGATTTTGTCACAAATGAAATAGACAAAACCTCTACCATGGGATGTTGTGAAAGCAAGAGTGTTACAAACAAATAAGAGAAGTGTGTAGATCTCACATAAAGACTGCCAAGATGATGTTGAGAGCTCTGGAGAAAAGGCAGAAAAAAGCTGAGCAGGGCAGCGGACACTGCAGGTTTCTCCTTGACTGTTGTACTTGTTTGGCCCACGTGGTGAGTGCGCATGAGCCAGGATGGCAGCTTTATTCCCAGCTGGCCCATCACACCCAGCACAGGTGCCAGCCAGGCCCTGGAGGCTGCTTCTGGAGTTGCCCTGTAGAGGCAGGCACAGGGAGCAGCGTTACCTCCGGGCTAGCCTGGGTGGTGTGCCCTGGAGCGAGCGCTCCGGTGGGTGATGTGGTGCTGTGTATGTACTGAGTCTGGAGCTCCCCCTGCTGGTACCGTGTGGGAAGGAATCTCAACCGAATTTCTATTTGCCTGGCTGTCTCTCCGTCGGTCGGTCCATCTATTATTTATCTTTTTTTGTTTTGTTTTTGAGACAGGGGCTTGCTCAGTAGTTCAGCCTGGACTTGAATTCACTATGAAGCTCAGGCTGGCCTCAAAGTTGCAGTGTTCTACCTGTCTCAGCCTCCTGAGTAACTGGGATTATAGGGGTGTGCTAATACACTTGGTTCAACAGAGCTTTAAATACTACTTCTCCTCTCACCCCAAGAATGATAAAAGAAAGTTTTAAAATTCTAACCAAGCACTTCTGGGGCATTTGAAGCTTTCTTCTGGTGCTGCTGCTGCTGCTGAAGCCCAGCCCCCTCCGGGGAGGGGCGACAAGGGGAAGCACAGGGGCCAAGCAGGATAGAGTCCTATCTGTGCTCTTGCTATTTTTAGCAGCTCCTTACCCTGCCCTCCTACCGCAGTCAGCATAGCCAGTTATCTCTGCACACAGTTTCACAGCTGTTCAGAAATCCTAGGGCAGCAGAAATAAAACTGACCCCAGTCTTGTAAATTTCTCTTATTGCCACTGTTCCCTGCTTGCTGTGAGTCCTCCTTCGCCCTCGCACACTCAGGTCCTGAGGTTTCCCCTAAAGGGCAGTAGTGCCTCCTTTCACTGTGCAGCATTGTGTGGGGTTGGGCTGGCTGGGGCCTCCAGGCAGTGTTTGCTGAAGGCTGGAGCTGTGGTCTGTGTGGTGGCGTCCCCAGAATAGAGCAGAGCCCTTATCAGCTGCTAGTGGTGTGGCTTCTTTCACTAGGGTCAACCATATGACCGTGAAGTTCTTTTAGTCCTTACAGATGAAATTCAAGTTAATTTTAGCTGGCACTATGCCAGCTAAATTGAAGGAGGAAAAAGACACGGACCTTTTCGGCCCATTGAAACTGAAGCCATTTGATGGTTCCCAGTGAGGCGGAAGAGGCAAGGCGAGGCGGGCACAGCACGCAGTCCTGCCCCTTCCCGTGTCAGCCCAAGGAGCGTGAGGCTCACTGTGTCCCATGAGGCCCAAGCTTAGGCAGTGACTGTTCCCGTTAGGAGTCATAAAGTTTAATGGAGCAGCTAAACCCTAACACCATGTGCTTACTCAGGTGGCTTTTACCTCCTCAGTCCAGCTGATGTTTAATAGCACGGCTGCAGTGAGCTTGAAGATGCCGTCTCCACTGCAGATTGTAGTACTACATGTGATGCTTCACTGAAAGTAATTCTTCCATGGTTCTTCTCTCAACAGCTTTGAAAAGTCCGGCTGCATTTCATGAGCAGAGGAGGAGCTTAGAGCGGGCCAGGGTAAGGTTCCTTTCTCCCCCAAGAACCTCCAGTTCATTTCCAGACTCATCCCATCGCTGGTTACGTTGCCTACTGGAGGGCCTCTGCGAGGGTCAGCTCTTTCTTCCTGCTTCACCCTCCCCCGCCGCCTTCCGAAGTGTGAAGGAGTCCTTTTTCAGTGCATTTCACCGTGGAGGACCCTTGCGTGGCCCCTCCTCCCTGACCCTGGCTTTGGAACCACTGGGCTTTACCCACCTTCCGTTCCGCTGCACCTTTTGAGATGATGGGCACCAGTGTTAGCCACAGGAAAGCTTCCTGCATCCAGCGGGAGCTGCCCACAGCCCCGCAGGAACCGTGTTGAAGGAACACGGCCGTCCTTGGCTCCTTGGCAGCTGGCAGGCACTGATACCCTATGGAAAGCAGAAGTGGGGCCTCACTCCCAGCCCGGGTTTCTGGCTGTAGCGCCTTACTTGCGTCCCTGTCTCCTCAGCTTCATTTCCTTAGAGGCCTCTGGGGTTACCTGGTCCTGGTGTGAACCAGAACAGGGAAGTTACCAGAACTACCTGTCCCACCACCCCTGTTGTTTCTTTCATGTGTAGTTGACACAGGACCACAGCCCTTTGCTCCTAAAAGTCCCAGGCTTTTCTTAGAGACTCAAATGTTTGTCCTGAGACTTTTCTTTTATTCCTTCCTCCTAAAAAATTATGATTGATTCCTAGAAGAATGAGGTCATGGGTGCTGAGAACCAAAGTGGTAGGAAACCACACTATGTTCTTTTTCTGGGAGCAGCGTGGGGCCAGTTCCTCAACTGTGTGAGGCTCTGTCGTGTGCAGCAAGAGAGGCCAGCGAACTTGCCAAGCCAGTGAGTGGCAGAACTGAGCTTCCCACCTGTGGGGACCAGATTGTGTTCTTCACACAACAGTTCTGTCCCCTAGCACATGGCGAGCACGCCTAGCATGTGCCTCACTAGCGTGTCCACTCACAGATGACTTCCACATTACAGTAACTGCTTCCACATTGTAAGAACATACTAAAAATTATCTTACTGGAAATAGAGAAAACAAGCACTAGATTGGTTGCAGCAGGACTTGTTTTAATTAGCCTAACAGTTTACAGCTTTGACAGCTGCTACTTTTGCATTTAGATAAGGTGCACGGTCGCTGGTGCCCCAAGAGCTCTGTGCACCCGTGGCTCCTCTGCATGTGGCGTCCCTGGTGGCTGCAGCTCAGCCACACTCTGAGGGCTCTCAGATGCTCCTCCCCTCCTGAGGTTGATTTCCTTTACATCAGTTGCTTAGCAGCTTATGCTTTCCAGTGCTTGCGGTGCTGTTCGTATCAGCTCCACAGTCTTTATCCTTAGGTTCTGTGCTGAGAGCAGATTGGTTCTCTGGTTTCCGTTGGGAACCTTTTACCTTATAACCTGGTCCTGAGATGCTCCCTGGAGAGCTCCACACCCCTCCTGAGCGGGCACAGAGCTACCCAGCCAGGACACTGAGGCTGCAGTGACCTTTACTGTGTGTGATGAACCCTGCTGTTGTATTTTACGTACTTATCATGTCCTGTCCCATCTTACGCTGTTTTTTATTTTGATGGCTTTGGCCTGTGGTTTGAAAACTGCTGGTGCAGAGTTTAGGGGCACCTGCTCCCAAGTTATCTGGAGTCCCAGCCACGGTATCATTAGCCACTGGTAGGGGCGAGGGGGCTCTGTGGCTGTGGAAGGTATGGTTAGTTCTCCCAGTCTAATCAATGCAGAAACAAGGACATTGGACTTAGTGGAAGCAGAGCTGCATCACCAGAAATCACAGTTAGATGCATTTGGGAGTGTTCAGAGTGAATTGGAGATGCTCATGAGACCACACAAAGCAAGGTTTTTAAAGCAAGACATGAAGTTATATTTAGTGTGATTATTTTATACAGAATTAAATTTTATCTTCATGAAAGAATGATTAGAAACAAATATCCCAAAATACTAATGATAGATTTTTAAATTTTTTTATTGTTGTTTGTCTCAATTACTCTTCTGTCTTTGCTAGGACAAATACTGAACACCCAATATGAAGGAAAAGTTTATTTAGCTCACAGTTACTGGAGGTTTCAGTCATATTCAGCTGGCTCCAAGGCAGAGCGGCACATGGCAGAGAGCAAGAGAGCAAAATGGGGAGCAGCAGCAACAGTGGCAACAGAGAGGATGTCTGTCTCTCTGTCTCTCTTAAGTTGCACTCAGGCTCTCTGCCTCAGGCCGGGGGAAGTACTCACATCCATAATCCCAGCAGTACTAAAACCCATAATCCCAGTGGATCATGAGTTAATCTCAACCTCTAGAAGTCCCTACCCCATACTGCATGAGGCTTTGGGGTGACAACTAGACACAAACCATGATACTGTTATACTTTCTAGTTTTTTCAATGTACTTTTGTGATAATATAAATCATAGTTTGTGTGTGGGGTGTTTGTTCCTATGTTTTTGGTGTCTTGAGACAGGATCTTGATATGTAATCCAGGCTAGGCTTGAACTCTTGACCCTTGTGCCTCAGCCCAAGTTTACAGGCGTGCATCCCACACTCAGCTCAGTCATAGGTGTGGGGTATGTTTGCAAGCAGTTGAGCCTCAGAAGGACAGGTGGTCTCAAAGGAAGGGTCCCTCATCAGGTGCCTTGGGAGCCAGTGTGATTGCCCAGTCCCCACCTCAGAACCTTGTAGTCAGTCATAAAGTAGAGGTCATGGCAGCCACAATAGTTCCTGTGGCCAAGGCTTGGCTGTGGTCCAGTTCGTGCCATCCACTCACGCCCTGGATTTGAGAGTTGTCTCGGTGTGTTTTTCTTTAGACAGAGGACTACCTGAAACGGAAGATCCGTTCCCGGCCGGAGAGATCGGAGCTGGTCAGGATGCACATTTTGGAAGGTGTGTGAGGTTGGAAATGCATCTCCCTCTCACCCTGCTGTCATGGCACTCAGGCTGCATGGGTGCCTTTCGCTGCCTGCCTTCTGTTCCTTCCCAGTGCCTCACACGTTCTCTGGCTTGAGCTCTTCTCCCAGGCCCTACCTGCCACCCCTCAGGTGACTTACCTGTTCCAGCCACGTACATCTTTCCACACTTGGAGCGAAAGAACAGCTCCTGGAAACAGCATAGCTCTGTCTAGTTTTGCTTTGTGTAGTCCAAGGCTGGAAGAGACCTTTTCCCAGCTGAAGCTCATGGTTCTCACATGGAGACACTGAGGTCTGGATCAAGTGGACTGGGGTGCCAGTGCCCATATCTGAGGGGGAACGGGCCAGGCCGTTCCCATGTCGGGCTCCTTTGGCTCTGCACTTCCCTCAGGGAGCTCTGGGCCAGTGTGGCCCAGCGACAGTTGTTCTTGTTACACTTAGAGCCATGCCACCCATTTTGGCCTGGGACGTGCTTTCAGCTCTCATGGTCTCTGCTCCTGCTGCTCTGCAGCTCCCAGGGCAGGCCCCGGGCCTCCTTCATTGTCCTGCACCCCTCTTCTCCCATGGGCAGAGACCTCGGCTGAGCCTTCCCTCCAGGCCAAGCAGTTGAAACTCAAGCGAGCCAGACTAGCTGATGACCTCAACGAGAAGATTGCTCAGAGGCCTGGCCCCATGGAGCTGGTGGAGAAAAACATCTTGCCTGTGGAGTCCAGCCTGAAGGAAGCCATCATTGGTGAGGGCCTTGGCCACGATATGTGGCCTATGGGGGTGAGGGAGTGTGGAACTGATCCGGGGTGGAGACCCAGCCCTCTGTCTCCATGGAGCTGCTGCCTGGGGCTCCGCAGTGGTGAGTGTGAGGGTGTCAGGTGGTGGTGGCCAGGCCTAGGGCCTTTGCTTTGGGAGGGACTACTAATAGGTGGAGAGCAGGCAGGGAAAGGACAACATTACAGATTCTTCAAAGTCCTGTGTTGCAGGCCCATTTGTGGTCAGGCAGGTTCTGAGTTCTGTGGCCAGCGTCCAAGAAACACTTGCCTGGAGTGAGAGTCCTGAGACCACAGAGGTGGCTGTAGAGGACTCGTGGCCTTGAGAAGTCAGGCTGACATGCGACTGACACACAGACAAGTACTTTCTGGTGCCCATGCAGCACAGTAGAAAGGCCATGTGATCCTGTGACATAGCTGGTGCCCCTGCCTGGTAGGACTGTTCACTGCACTCTCAGGATGGTGGGTGTGAAGGGCCTCAAAGGCTCCTTGGTGGCTACTGAGGTGAGCAGTGGGGGCTGATTCCATACCAGCTGACAGCTGCTGGGATGGTGGCATATGGCGGTGGATGTGTTGTACAGTGCAGCAGGACCCCAGGAAGGACAGCTTGGGATGGGATGGGATGGGGCTGGGCTGTACCCGCACTTGAGGCAGCACATCTGGGTGACCTGGGGTTAAGCCGGTGCAGAGGGACAGCATGGCAATAACATGAACTGGCAGCGCACAGCTTGTTCAGGAGGCTGGCAGTGTGGATCCTTGGTGACACAGAGGAAGGTACATTTGTGTTGGCAGAGGCAGGTAGTGGAGTGAGGACTAGTGGGACATGACTTTCTCAGGTGTGGAGCAAGGAGAGTGAGAAGGCTTTTTTAGGGAGGAAGCAAGATGGTAGTCCAGGGCAGGGGACTTGGTCCTGATGGAGATTTGGCTCAGGTAGGACCAGAGACAGGGCTAGGGCAGGGCTTGGCCTGGTGGGAGAGGTCCACACTCACCTCTGCTCACACATCTTCCCTTCAGGCCACCCACAGCCCTGCCTAGGTTGTCACTGTCTCCTTTAGGGACTTCCTGGAACCTCTCAGTGCCCTCAGCTGTAGAAGTCAGTTCTGTCCTGAACCATGGGACTGAGGGCTCCAGAGCACAGTTGATAGTGCTGCTCCGGTGCAGGCCTGGTTGTAGGCACGAGAGAGATCAAATCCATGGGCTCCGCGCTGAGCACAGCCTCCATCTTCCCCAGCCTGGCTGGCAGCTTCCTTGGCCTGGGCCCATTGGGCTGGGAGTTGCAGCTTATCTGGCCTGGATTATAGTTATCCTGTGTCAGCCCCATGTTGCTACTATCCCATGGCAGGTCCCATCCTGGGAGTAAGACTTTGCAGAGGGGTTCTTAGTTACTGTCATTGCTAGGACACAGTATCGAACATACCGACCTGAGGAGGAAAGGCTTATCTAGGCTACAGTTCAGGCTGCTGGCTCTGAGGCCAGAAGGTGGGGCCAGCTCCATCCCCAAGGGCCCACCCCTTCCCACCAGAAAGTGAGGCCTCAGTCCCCATATGAGGCTTGATGGAGTGGGGTGGATGGAGTCTTCTGTGTGATTGGCGTGAAGCACAGCTGGCCAGTGGGCCCAGTCTCTGGTGCTGCATGCTTGCTCCTGCTAAAGCAGATGGGACAGGAGTAAGTCCAGCCACAGGTGTTCCTGGCTGCTACCATAGTTGGCCAGAGGGGAGCAGCCCAGACTCGATCATACTAGTTTCCAGGCTGGAGGGCGCCCCAGGTTATGGCCTGCAAAGGAAGAGGCTCTGGGACCCCAAAGACAAACCAGCCCAGCCCCTCTGTCTTGTTCCTCTTCCTTGCGGTCTCCCATGACTGCCTCGGTTCCTCCTGTGTGGGCTGCTGGCCAGCACAGCCGCTGCCTGCCTCTCCCCACAGCGTGGTGGAGGCAGCAGTTGTGACGTGACTTGAAATACCCTCCCACCCCCATTCCTGTCTTGCCTTCCCTCTGTGGCCTAGGAGTCCCACATTGGGCCCTTGGAGCCAGCTGCAAGGGATGCATGCTTCTGCCAGGCCCCAGTGCAGCCAGGGTAGCAGTAGTTTCTCTTTGGTGCATCTCCTGCAGGGAACGCCAGCCGGCACTGAGCGCCTCACCTATGCAAGCAGGCGCCCCTCTCCTCAGTCTGTCCTGGCCTTTGGGGTTGAGCTGGCCCTGAGAAGGTTGTGAGCCCAGCTTAGGGTCCCTTGCCAGCAGGGGCGTGGACCCCCCGTTGTGTGAACTGTAAACATCTGAAGGCAGAGGGGAGATTTGTGCAGCTACTGGCCCTCAAGGATGGGCTGAGCGAGGTGGCAGCATGCGGCTCCCAAGAACAGGCGGAGAGAGGACAGAGCTTGACTGTGGAGACCAGGCACCTCTAGAGCCAGGGTCTGCTCAGACCCCCTGATGGCGCAGAGCCTGCTGGGCCTGTTTCAGGGAGGCAGAGAGGGCAGCATGATGGTCGCCTTCACCTGAGAGCCTGCGGGACTGGGGTCACCGCACCTCCTGCCATGTGTGTCTCACAATGGCTTTGGGTTGTAGTGGGCCATGTGAACTACCCGAAAGTGGCTGACAGCTCTTCCTTCGATGAGGACAGCAGTGATGCCTTATCCCCCGAGCAGCCGGCCAGTCATGAGTCCCAGGGCTCAGTGCCATCACCCCTGGAGGCCCGCATCAGCGAACCACTGCCGAATGCCACCTCCGTGTCCCCCACTCAGGTCAGCCTGCCTGGTCCCAGAGGCTCCCCTGCTTGCTAGGGTCAGGTGGGTGGCTTTGCTGTGGCACGGGGATGGGGTGGGTCATCACCTTTGTGGCTCAAGTGCTGGCTGCTTGTTTCCCAGTGGTGAGGGGAGGGGAGTGTGGGCCCTAACTGGCAGTCCAAAGCCTGGACCCCAGAGAGCAGTACTAGGCCCAGCTGTCTTGCCCACCCACTCCTTTTGGAGCAGCTGCTGGCACGAGGGTACCAAGTTCAGTGCAGTGGCTGCCACCTGTCTTGCTTTCCTGGTTCCCTCCCTGCCAGTCGGGCCTCACCTGCCCTCCACCTGGTTAGTCTCTGCTCATCACTTGGCTGTGACTGTCCAGCGAGGTGCATGCCCCCCGCCCCCCCAGTGGCAGTGCAGGCTGGGCATACTAGGGGTGGGGTTGCCAATGTCCTCATGTTTCCTGTCCTCCCAGGTTCTTTCTCAGCTCCAGCTGGGCCCGGATGCTGGAGAAACGCTCTTCATGGCCGAGCAGCCGCCTCTGCCTGCCCCACCTCTGCTGCCCCCCAGCCTCACCAATGGAGCCAACATCCCCCCTGCCAAGCCCACCCCTACGCTTATTAAGGTGTGTGGGCAGCAGTGGTGCTGTCATCCTCCGCCCCGGGGGCCTGCTGAGACTTCCATGCATGTTCTCCCTGAGGTCTCAGGCTACAGAGTCCTAAGACAGTGTGGGAATTGGGGAATTGGTTCCTGTTCTTCCTACTGTCCATCATGATGTTTGTATCATGGTTGTAGCCACTGTGATTAGCACTGCATTAGCCCACTTGTCACTGGCACAGTCTCCTTCTCTAGATGAAGGGGCTTCAAGCCGCCTCTTCTCCATGGGCCGTGTCAGCTGGCCACCTCCCACCTGTGGTCTCTTCCTCGGTCCTTTATCACACTGTGTGGCTGTCCTTCTGCGCCACTCAGTGGAGGGAGTAATCATGTCAGTGTAGGCCTTAGCCTGCCGCCGGCTTCCTAACCCACCTGTCCTCACCACTTTCTCCCTCCCTCACCTGCCACCTAGGCCACCTGCTGAGTCCTGCTTGTTCCTCAGCCTGGCTTGGGAGCCCCAGCCCATCACTGTTGCTTGTTCATGTTGTCTCATGCTTGTGCCCCCACCTGCCTTTTGTTTCCCACTGCCACCTGGTAAAGACTCCAGCTAAGCTTGACATTGTTTTCTTCCCCTCTGTTGCCATCCTGTGCTCAATGTGTCCAAGCCCATGGTCCTCCTGTCCTTGTCTATATGACCTCCATCCTGTGACCACCGGCCCTTCTTGGTTGGCCTGACCCTCTGACCCTACCCTTGCTTGTGCCAGCTGGGAGCCATTGGGGCACATGTGGGGCATGAACAGGAGTTTTGGAGCTGCATGCTAGGTCCAGCTTGCCACCGTGTGACTGTGTGACTTCTCTGAGCCCATTTGCTTTTCAGGTTGACTCAACAGCTCTGCCTAGGCAGGTTCTAGGGAGGCTTGTATGGCACCATCTTTGTGGCCAGCTGTAGTTTAGCCTGCTGTTGGGCACACTGTACTTGGGGTCCTGGTAGCATCTGTGCCTCAACCTCTGTTTGATTGATCTCCCCCAAGACCATGCCCAGCCCATGAGCACCTAGGACCCCTCTGGGTACCGAGCGCCCCTGCTCCTATAGGGCACCACCCAGGAGTTGGGGTGTGGGCTGGCAGGCACTTGTGCAGGGCATGTGGGGTGCTGACTCCTCCACCACTGTGCCCTCAGCAAAGCCAACCCAAGTCTGCCAGCGAGAAGGTGCAGCGCAGCAAGAAGGCCAAGGAGCTGAAGCCCAAGGTGAAGAAGCTCAAGTACCACCAGTACATCCCCCCGGACCAGAAGCAGGATAAGGGGGTGCCCACCATGGACTCTTCCTACGCCAAGATCCTGCAGCAGCAGCAGCTCTTTCTGCAGCTGCAAATCCTTAACCAGCAGCAGCAGCAGCACTATAACTACCAGACCATCCTGCCCGCACCACCTAAGTAGGAACTGGGGGCAGGGAGCACCCCTGGCAGTGCCCCGCGCACCACCCCAGCCGGCTCACAGCTGCCTTTCTGTCCTCTCAGGCCAGCAGGGGAGGCTCTGGGAAGCAGCGGGCCCCCCCCAGTGCGCAGCCTTTCTGCCACCAACGGCTGCACCAGCGCGAGCACCTCGGGGCCCTCAGGGCTGGCCCGTCAGAACAGCACTCCTCTCTCTGGCAAGCCAGGAGCCCTGCCAGCCAACCTGGATGACATGAAGGTGGGTGGCCGTCCCCTGGTGCTAGAAGATGGAGCCTTGCTGCCTGCCCCTCTCACAGCAGTCTAGCTGCTGTTAGGCCAGGAAGGCAGATAGCCCAGAGCTGCATAGGGCGGGCCCAGAGGGTCTCCACGCTCCAATCCACAGTGATGGGCTCCCAAGGCCCCCGTGCCAAGGCTGGCCTGCCAGTGGTTGCTGTCCACATTGTGACTGCCTGGCCATGACTGTCCTGTCCTTGGGATACACTCAGTTGTGTCCTGGGGCCTCAGAGAGTGGCCCCTGCCCAGTGTGTGGCCTGTTTTCTCTGCCCTAATTAGAAGAGTGGTAACCTCGGCCTCAACAGTCCAGCCAGTGAAGTAGTTACCGAGCACCAGGCACAGTGCTAGGTGCTGAGTCCCTGTTGAGGTGAGGATGGTGAGAGGGAGGATGTAGGTGGGTGCTGGCAGGCAGGGTCACCTAGTTGTGGATCCATGGAGGCCTTTGGAGGGGATGCAGCCATTGAGCCGCTAGACCCTGCGCCCTTGTCAGCCCAGCCACGCTCTGGACCTCTGCAGGTGGCAGAGCTGAAGCAGGAGCTGAAGTTGCGGTCCCTGCCCGTCTCCGGCACCAAGACCGAGCTGATCGAGCGCCTGCGTGCCTACCAGGACCAAGTGGGCCCGGTTTCCGGAGCACCCAAGGCTCCAACTACCCCCTCCCTGCTGTCCAAGGCCAGCGAGGTGGTGGTTGCCTTCCCAGCAGCCCGGCTAAGCACGGGGCCAGCCTTGGTGACCACTGGCCTGGCCCCGGCTGAGGTGGTTGTGGCCACGGTGACCAGCAACGGTGTGGTGAAGTTTGGCAGCACAGGCTCCACACCCCCTGTGTCCCCTACACCCTCGGAGCGTTCACTGCTCAGCACAGGTGATGAGAACTCCACACCAGGTGACGCCTTCGGGGAGACAGTGACATCACCCTTGACGCAGCTTACGCTACAGCCATCGCCATTGCAAGTGCTGGTGAAAGAGGAGGCCACGGCACGGGAGCCTGAGGGCCTAGACAAGGACCAGATGCTGCAGGAGAAGGACCGGCAAATCGAGGCACTGACACGCATGCTCCGGCAGAAGCAACGGCTGGTGGAGTTGCTCCGGCTGCAGCTGGAGCGAGAGAAGCGCGCACAGCAGCCCGGCACCCTGGTGAAGCAGGAAGGTGGCCCCTCCAGCTGCCCGCTCAGCCGCCAGCCCCCCACTACCACGCGCCCTTTTAGCCCCAGCCTGGCTGCCCCTGCCACCAGCCACGGAGATGCTGTGATGGTGAAGCAGGAGGCCTCGCCACCTGAGCCTGCACCCGGCCCTCAGCTGCTCCTGGGCACACAGACTGGTGGCCTTCTCCCGGGGGTTGCTCCACCCACCCTTGTCACCGACGCCACAGGGACCCACGTCATCCTCACCATGACCAACAAGACGGCAGACACCCCTGGCCTACCCAGTGGGAGCCCCCTGCAGGTAGCGGGGGGCACAGGAGAGCATTGGGGTTGGTTTCATAAACCCAGCATGGGGTACTGGGGCAGGAGAGTGAAAAGATGGGGCTGCTACACCCCACAAGAGCCACTGCCCCCAGGGCCACTAAGCCCGAGTGTTTCTGCATTGGGCAGCAGCCAGGTCTTCACCACTGCTCTGTGGGTCAGCCCCTGGGGGCTGGAGGTTTCCTGCCTGGGGATGAGCTGGGGACCACTGTCAAGCTCAAGAGCCAGCTCAGGCCCCCCCTCTGCCACCAGCTTCACTGCTCAAGCCAAAGGGGAGGCTCCTGGGTGTGACCCCTCAACCCTGCAGACAGGGACAGGAGCTGGTTTCCTCCAGAAGAGAGGGGGCTGCTGAGCAGTGCCTCGGGTAGAAGAGGCCGCAGGGCTTTTGGGGCAGTGTCTGTGCAGGGCTGCCTGCCCTCTGAGCCTGCAGTGCCTGTCCCCTCCACAAGCTGTGTTCCCTGCTGTTACTATGAAAACTGCAGCCTCTTGCCTCTTGCCGCGGCCGTGTCCTCAAGCCGGGCCCCCGTATCTCCCACCCAGCCCCTGTCTCGGCCTGGCTCACCCGCCCCCGTAGACCTGGAGCCTCCGATGCAGACCACCTTTGGGGCTCCTGCTCCTCTGCTGAAAAAGGAGCCTCCAGGGTACAAGGAGACCGTTACCCAGCAGCCCAAGCAACAGGTGACAGGAACAGCATGCGGCAGGGTGGGACAGGCTACTCACTGGGGGCCCCCGGTTTATAGTCTCATGTTCTGAACTTGTCTCCCAGGAAAGTGGCTGTTCAAGCCAGCAGATGGATGACCTGTTCGACATTCTGATTCAGAGTGGAGGTAAAGCCTGGCTCCTTGGCGTCTCCTGCCTGCTTCTGTCCTGTACTCAGGTGTCCACAGTCAGGTTGAATGGTGGCCCTCAGTGGCTCTGTCACAGGCGCTGGGCAGCAGTGATGGGTCCTAGGAGGTGCCACCTCACAGTCTCACTGCCTGGGAGGATGGCTTCGTGAGAGTGCAGGTCTGGGTGGGCAGAGGCACAAACAGAATCAAGCCAGCAAGAAGCCCCCACAGCCAGGTCCCAGAGGCCTGGAACAGACATTTGCTGTGACATAGTGGCCACATGCAGGCAGAAGTAGGGCACTGGTGGAGAGTCGAGCTTGGCTTCCTACTTGGGGTGGTGAGGGAAGAACAGCGCTGGATAGGTCCTGGGCTATGGCCTGAGGCTCCAGATGAAGGTGATGGCCATGGCCTCGGCTGGAGGTGATAGTGCTAGGAGAGGCTAGCAGGGACAGTGGGGTGAGGTGTGGGCTGAGGTAAGTATTGGGTAGTTGGCAGTGAGCTTGTCTACAAAGTGAGGCTTGAGCGAGCAGGGCACCAGTGACAGCCTGACCTTTGTGGAAGATGGGGCAGGCAGCAGAGGCCAAGTATTGGGCAGCACAGAGGAGGCCAGAGCCAGTTTTCACAGCAGGGAGCCCTGCCCGAGGCCCACTACCACCTCCTGCATGCCTAGCCCTGCCTGCCAGGGTGAGGCCAGGTGGTATGGCTGTGGTGGGATCTATGCAGCCTGATAAGAGGTGCTGAGTGCAGGACAGGAAAATCAGAACCTGAGTCCCAGAACTGTTTCAGCAAGAGTTGACTTGTTTAAAATGGAGCTACTGTTGTTGTCCCCAGAAGCCAGTGCTTCTCAAGCCTTAGGGAGTTTTTCTGGCAGCTGTGGAGCCTGGTGTTTAAGGCATGGAGGCACCCGAGGCTAGGCTGCACATGGATGGCACACACTCAGGTGAGGCCTGCATGAGCTTCGGGAGAGGTGGCTATCCTTGAGCTGCCCCTTCTAAAGGACAGTGAAGAGCAGATGAGTGCTGCCTGTCCCCAAAGGGACACTAAGGAATGCCCAGGAAGATCCACGGTGACTGCAGGGAACAGGACAGGTGGGCTGAGGCAATGATGGGTACAGGGGTGGGCACAGGTCTGGTGCTGCATGGCTCTTCTATTGAAGTGAGGTGGGTATAGCAGTACATGCCACTCCATCTTCAGATGCTTTTGATGATATTAGGGACACTCATGTTGGGCGGCTTCTCATTGCAAACTGAAGCCATCTATTGAAAATGCACTGTGCCCCTTCTGCAGCCCTGTACACACCTCCTATCTGATCTAAGCATTGAATGTGAGCACACAGCGAGTCTTCTGATCCCCAGCTGATTTTACAGAGCGTGAGGTCTCCAAGATTCATCCACCTGTCACACTTGGGCACTTGGGTTGCTCCACATTCTGTTGAGCAGTGCTGTTGTCACAAGTGCCCACCTCGTGGAGACCTTTAATTTCTTTCAGGGACTTGCCCAGAAATGGGATTGCTGGATCTTACTGTTAGGGTTTTAAGGAGTCAGCTGCTGTGTTCCAAAGTGGCCGTGCCATTTTATAGTTAATGACAGCATGTGGGGGTGGCGTACTGGTTTCCTGGTGGTACACCTGGGACCTCATGCATGTTCTGTCTCCCACTGCTCAATGCTGGCACCCCCAACCCTGGCCTGTAGTTTGTGAAACCAGGGCTTGGCCTAATGTAGCTGGGGGCAGGTTTGAGGTGGCATCATCTTGGTTTTCATCTTTCCTGTGTTGACCAGAAATGTTCAGCATCTTTTCATGTGCTGTTGGTCATCTGTATCTCTTAGAGAAAATGTCAAATTCCATGCCCACGTTTGACTCAGGTTTTTTGTTACTGAGTTTGTATTTTGAGTATAGTCCTCACTGAACATGAGTCCAACAGAAACCTTTTCACTGGGGTTGGGGAGATAGCTCAGGGGCACAAGTGGGCCTGAGTTTAATCCCCGGTTCCACAAAAACAAAACAAAAAACCCAAAAAACAATAAACCAACCTTTTCACTCTTGGCACATCTATTTTTGATGTTACGGCTAAAAAATTTACTAGAAAGCTAGCATGAAGTTTTCTTCTCCCAGTTTTGTGCCTGTGTCTGACCCAATGTATGTGTCCCTATGGGGTAAGGAAAGGGTCTGCCATCATTCTTTGCATGTGTTCTGGCCTGATTTCTGACATTTCTGTCACTTTGCAGAAATTTCAGCAGATTTCAAGGAGCCACCGTCTCTACCCGGGAAGGAGAAGATACCCTCTGCAGCAGCCTGTGAGTCCCCTCTGGCAGCACAGCCATCACCTGCCGCTGAGCTCCCTCAGGCTGCGCCACCTCCACCTGGCTCGCCCACACTCCCGGGTCGGCTGGAGGACTTCCTGGAGAGCAGCACGGGGCTGCCCCTGCTGACTGGTGGCCATGAGGGCCCAGAGCCCCTGTCCCTCATTGATGACCTCCACAGCCAGATGCTCAGCAGCTCTGCCATCCTGGACCACCCCCCGTCACCCATGGACACCTCGGAATTGCACTTTGCCCCTGAGCCCAGCAGTAGTGTGGGCCTGGACCTGGCTGACGGCCATCTGGATGGCATGGATTGGCTGGAGCTGTCATCAGGGGGCCCTGTGCTCAGCCTGGCACCCCTCAGCACCACCGCACCCAGCCTCTTCTCCACGGACTTCCTAGACGGCCACGACCTGCAGCTCCACTGGGACTCCTGCTTGTAGCTCACCAGAGGTGGGGTGGGGCGGGGTGGGGTGGGGGCCGGTGTGGCCCTGAGTGGCCATGGGCCTTGACAATCACAGTCTCTTCTTGGCTGGGGCTGCTGCATCCAAGGCAGAGGAGAAGCTGCCGTGCTGCAGCTTAGGTCTGTGCTGGAGCTTTGGAGGCCTGGCCAGGGCCATTTCAATTTGACCTCCTTTTGTGAGGTCAGAGGTGCACTGTTGGGTGGTGGCAGCACCCAGGCTTCCTGCCATTTATTGTTTTGGTATAGCGTGACCCTTTAGAGGTTGGTGGCAACACTTTCCTGTACAGGTGTATATACTTCCATATATCAACGTACAATATGCGGATGTTTTGGGGGCACAGTTCCCCCATCCTGCTTTCACATACAGAAAGGCTGGGAGCAGGGTCACCTTGAGCTGTGCCACCAGGCCTGGCCGGCCTGCCCTGACCCACCCCCCACGTGTGTGCAACATGCACCCTGTCACACCGCCTGTGCTCGCACCCTGCTGCCTGGCTCCTTAGTGCCACAATGGCAGAGGGGCTTCCTGGCCCTCCAGCAGGGGGTTCCTCAGCTGCCCTGTCCATCCCTGCCTCACTGTAGCCAACTCAGCCCTGGAACATGGGGGGGCCCTGTCCTGGATTGCTCATGGGGCAGAAGGGATAGGGTCACCAAAACCAGTGCTGGGACAAAGGTGGGAACTGTGTGAACTTTTTAAAATAAAAACGGAAACACTGATTTGTCAGCCCATCTTATTATCTGTGGAAGGGGGGACTGTGCCACACAGGTGAGATCCATATGCTGACCTAACCCTGCTTTCCCATGGGGCTGGCTCAGGACACAGGAGCCAGGTTGGTCCAGAAAGGCAGCTGCTGCTTGCAGCCCTGGCTGAACAGAGGTCAAGACATTTTTCTCAAAGCGTTTATTTACACCCCCTTGACACCCTTTCCTGAGCAAAGACCAACCAGGGCAGCCTCCCACCCTCTCCAGGTTTTTGGTTCATACAGACTAGTGGGCGGATGACACTTGCTTCGGGGCCCTGGGAGGACCAAGTTCTCACCCTGACTCCACCCTGGGGGGACGGGATGCTAGCCTGGGCACCCACCTTCAGCCCCAGCCAACAGGAGGAGCCCTAAACCAGTGTCATCCCCTGTGCCACACAGCTTTTGAGACAGGTGCCACCTGGGAAGCCAGTGGGCTCTTAGGTGTGGACACAGTGGAGTGGCTATCACCCATCAATGTCCCAGCTGAAAAGGTGGTGCTTCACCAGCATGTCCTGAACACCCTCCTTCAGGGGCTGCTTCTCTTCCTGCACAGAGGACAGTTCTCAGGGGGGGCTGGCAATGCCACCCCTTGGGGCCACACTGCCCTCCTGGGAAAGGCATGCACCCACCTCTCTCCTGGCAGGGAGTTCCCAGTCCTGGGAGAGGCTGAAGGCAAAGCAGCAGAGGACACTGTGGAGAGGGAGGCTGGTCATGGGCTGCCCAGACACCTCTGCCACTGCCCAGCCCTGAGCCCTGCCAGGTCCTCACCGGAGCTCACACTTGATCTGGACCCAGCCAGGGCTGCGCAGGAAGGACCAGGGCTGGTACCACTTCTCCACAGTGGCCAGGCTAGAGCACAGGACCTCCAGCCACAGGTGCAGCACCTGCTCACTGGGAACAAGGCTGGGTGGCAGGGCTGTGTGGGGTCTCACTCAGCCTCCAGGCCCGCCTCAGCTCCCAGGTGCCCCCAGTGGAGGCCAGGGCACCTGCCCTATACCTACTTAAGCCCCACACAGATCAGCGACCGGAGCTTGACATCCATTTGCGCATGGACTGCATCGTGAGTCACATTCACGGACTGCACAGCCTGGGGAGGGCAGGGTTGTCACCTGGGTGCTCCACTGGCCAGTAGCAATCTCGAGGGGCTGCCAGAATGACCCTGCTTACCCGGTACAGCAGCTCCTCTGGGGTCAGGACTTTGCCATCTTCGTCCAGCCTGAGGGGAACAAAGCTCAGTGTCACATATATGAGCACTGCTCCCATACAGGCGCCAGCGCAGCGGGGTCATTACCTGTAGGTCTTACAGAGCACGAGGCGGGAATACACTGAGTCGAAGTCCCTCTCAACCTCCCGACCTGCAGCCTGTGGGCGGACAAGAGGCCATGTGTGTGTGGATGGGGGACACACCACCGTCCCGTGAGCACCACCTGGCTGGGCCAGTCTCTGTAGCCGCTCACCTCCTCTATAAATAGCCAAGGGTGGCAGGCACCTCCAAGCAGGGATGGCTTCTTCAGTCCATGTTCAAACAGGGCCTTTAGGGCTGGGCAGAGGATCCCTCGAACAAGGTCTGTGACCCCCTCCGTCACAGAGTCGTCCCCCGCGATAGAGTACTGGTGGAGGAAGGGTCTGGAGGAGCACCAGTCCCATGTCCATGGCCCAGTGGGAGGACATCCCTACCCTGCCCACCTCTCACCTCTTTGCTCCGTTCATCCAGAACTTCTACAAACTTGGCTGGAAACCAGCCTGTGTGAAGAGCAGGCTGTGAGGGGCAGCTACTAGCCCTCCCGACCCTTGTCTCCAAGGGCAACACAGAACCTGGGGCAGTGCGTCTGTCTGGAAGCCCACAGCCCCTCCCAAAGCCAGGATGGAGGAAGGGCAGGGCTCACCCCGTAGGCCGTTCAGCTCGCCCACCCAGCAGTGCTCGTCCTTCTGAGACACGATCTGTGCGAGAGAGCAGGACAGGCTCAGGCGCATTTACGTATCAGGTCCTTAGCACTCAGTCGGCTAAGACCCCATTTTTCAGAAGCAGAGCTCAGGGACATGCTTGCCTGTGTACGTGCAAAGCCCTCCACATACCGTGATGATGTCATTCTTGCGGAAGCCCAGCTCGTCGTCGTCATGTCGCTCGAAGTCCAGGAGGGCTTTGGCCCGGCGCCGGTGGCTGCGTGAACAGGCCACATAGTTCTCATGGTCTCGCTGGTGGCTCTCCATGCTGTAGTCGGGAGTCAGCTCCTGCCAGAGACGACAGCAGTGATGTGGACAGGCCAGGTGTGGTGGCTGTAGGAGGACCACAGGCAGGAGGACCACGAGTTTGAACCCCAGTTAGGCAACCTGGCAAGATCTGATCTCAAAAAGTGTATGGATGGGAAGGACCACTGGAGGGGAAAAGCTTCAGCCCCAGGGCTGAGCTGGGGCAAGAGAGCCCCTAAGTTAGGCCTGGGGAGCTCCCCCACTCACTATGCTACAGTTTTTGGGGTCCGTGCACTGGAAATGACGTGCCACACGCAGGATGGCTTCTCGGAGGTCAGCCACCAGTTCTGTCTGCTTGATGTTCTTGGCTTTGAGGGCCTCCAGGTCATCCTCCCCTAGGAGCACAGAGAAGCTACCTAGCCGGCTCTGCCCAGCCCTACAGCTGGGAGGGCAGCCTTGCCCAGCGCTCACCAAAGAGTAGGGAGGAGATGGTGGACTTCCTCCGCTGTGTCCGGCGCCGGACCACCTGCAGCAGGGACAGTGGCTCAGCAGGTCCCTACTCAGGTCTCTAAGTACCCTCTGCCCACAGATAGCACGGCAGACTCTCCCACAGGCTGCAAGGGGCCCTGGGTGTGGGGCAGGTGGAGGCACAACACAGGCCATGGCCTAACGCCCCTGTAACCTGCTCCCTTGGGCACTCATGCTCAGTGAACCTGAGAAAGGGTGGTGGTGGCACTGGTCCCCAGAAGCTGGCCCTGGTCTGCAATGAGGTAAGCCAGGTGCTTGCGGCGCTGGGTCTCCACAGCTACATCTGAAAGGGAGCCAGCCAGCTGCATGGCCACCCCCAGCAGGAGCTCTGCATCTTCGATCTGTGTTGGGATGTCTGACAGTGTGTTGAAGATGGATGCTGAGTTCTCAGACTGGATCAGCTCCTCCTCCTGGGTGGTGAGAGAGCGCACATCATCCTCGAATGCCAGTGCCCTCTGCTCTGCTCTGCTCTGGGAGACACCCCACCCACATGCATGGTTCACACAGCGAGGATCCCACGAGCACCTTGAGACACAGCATGCCCAGGGCGGTTTGGAACAGCACCAGCGAGCCCTCGTAGAAAAACAGGTCCCAGATACGCAGCAGCAGCTTGATATGCACAACACTGGCAAAGGCCGTGAGGAACCAGTGCAGTGTGATCAGGGACAGCTCTGTGGACAGGTATGGGAGTCACTGGGGCTGAGGCTCGGGCAGTTGGCCAGAGCCAGCATGGGCAGGAGGGAGAGCACCTCCCTAAGAGCAGTGAAACGAGAAGAGAAGGGCTGAAAAGAGATCAGGAAGACCAGGGAGCAGGAGTAATACACGCCTGGCCACTACCCTCTGTAGGTGTCCCAAGGCCTCTGAGCTACAAAATCACAAGGCAGGGTCCCAGGATCTGGGTACAGAGAAGGTGCTATGGGCCTCACCAATGTCGTGCTCCTGCAGCAGCTTGTCCAAACGAGGTAGGTACTGCACGATGAGGTGGCGCAGGACCCGCTGGTCAGTCTGGACACCCAGCAATGTGGTGCTGAAGTAAGAGGCAGGAAGCAGGTCCTCTATGATGGCGCACATCATCCAGAAGGCATCTTCCTCCTCCAAGAACAGTAGGAGGCAGGCAGCTACCTGGCCAGGCAAGAGGATGCGGGGATTTACCCATGTCTCGGTGAGTACACCCAGTCCTGGGGGGCAACCAATCAGAAAGAGCCTCTTGGGGACCCCAGAGAATCTCAGGCTCAAACTGACAGAAGCAGCAGCTGCCGAGTCCTTGTTGGGGACTCCCAAGGTCATCCCATTTCCCATCCTCCACCCAGGAGAGAAGAATCACAAAGCACCATGGAGGAGCCCCCTGGGTATGCTGGGCTGGCTCTCACCATGCCCGTGCCCTGGCAGTAGCCGATCTCTGGATAAAGCCAGGCTAGTGCCCGGAGGACTCTGCGCAGTCGAGGCACCCCAATGCTGTTCACAGTGGCAAAGCAGGCGTTGCTGGGCATGGTGCGGAGCAAGTCCTTCTCAATCTATTGGGAACAAGGCCGCCCCACAGGAAGGCCCAGTGAGACTGGTGCCCAGGGTGGGAGGGAAGCCTCAGAATAATAGTTCCTTATGCTCCAGGTCAAGGGGCCCCATCGCAGGATTCCATCAGTCACTGGGAACCTCATGCCTGGCCTACTGTAGGTCAGGTCTGGCCCAAAGGCTGGATCTGTTATAACATCCCTCTTTTCCTCACTCGGACCCATCTGTCCTGTCTCTCCACACACTGGGCCCTTTAGACAGTTCTCCATGTGGCTAACGAGGGACCAGGTGAGTGAGTTTCCTCCACTGGCACACGTGTGTGCAAGGGCTGCCAGGCCTGCTGAACAGACCAGCCAGAGGATACCTTCCTCCTGCGGGGCCACACATGGTCTCACTCGACCAGCCCCTGAGCTGCCCTGTATTACCTGCTTGGCAGCAATGGTCTCGTCATTGGAGCTGTTCTTCACGGTCTCGCGGTAGGACAGCTCTGAGTTCTTCTTCTTCTGCAGGGCCCCAGAGAGCCGCATCCACAGCTAAGGAAAAGAGCCACATGTGCACTGTCTTTCTTGAGATACTGGGTCCAGGCCAGAGCGCTCCAGACAACTGTGGGTCCCTGTGGCATCTCACCTGTGGCCTCATGCTGTGCGGGATGCCAGCCAGCACAAGAGAGCGCAGCTTCTCGGAGCGTGGCAGGGAGATAGCAATCTTGTCCCAGGTGAGGTCGCCCACATCATGGTTGTGGGTAAACTCCAGGTGGGCCTGCCACCGCAGCCTCTGTGGGGGGTCTTCCACCAGGGCCGTGCCCAGCAGTGGGCCAGACCCGGGCTCAGCACCTGCTGCCACAGGAGAGCAACAGGAGGACAATAGGCTCCACACCCTGTGCCCCCCGAGACCCCACTGAAGCCCAGGGCTCCCAACAGGGCTATCTCCAGTCCACAGGGTCACTTCCTGGGCACTCCACTTATACAGCTCTCCCTCCCCAGACACCTGGGTTTCTGAAACAACACCTCCACTCTCCACCTCAGAGCCACACTCAAGCTGCTGCAAATGCAGTGGGTCCCACACCACACCACAGCCCCTCCTCTGAGTCATGCATGGCAAGGCCTTCACGGCAGTGACCAGTCTACAACACTGGATTATGTCACTGCTCAGAACCCACTCATGACTGGTCTCAGATTCAAAGCCAAAGTCCTTCCAGCCTCCACGTCCACCTCTCCCAGCCCTGCCTTGGCCTCATCTCCAACCACTGTTCTCTCGCTTCCTTCATTAAACAACAGGGGCTGCATCTGGTCTATTGGTCTATTCTACTGTGCCTAGAACCGTCTTCCTGGCTGTCTGCAACCACAATGAGAGCGCCATAACATCAAGAGCCAAGGCCTTGGGACACAGCCAGGAAAAGACCCTAACATGCTGGCTTCCTGAGATACTGAACTTGTGAAGATGCAGTGGTCTTGCAGTGCCCAGCTACCTGTGTTGTGTGTGCTCAGTTCACACAGCTGTCTTCCCAACGATCCATACCCTCAACCCAGTGCTTAAAAGCAGCCCACCTCAAGGACTTTCCAACAGAAAGGCACAAATCTGAAGTGCACTTTCTAATCAGCAGCAGGAAAGAAACTAGATATGAAATTGCTTCTGTGTGGTGCTGAGTATTGTGGACTCTATCGATCCATTAGATCCAGTTAGAAGTACCCAATGTCCCTTTCAAACTCTACATTTCACTTCCGCCTGCCAGTGGTCAGAAGAACATGGAAAGCCCACGTGAAAAGTAGAAATGTGAGCAGCCTGAAGGCAAAGGTGGACGTAACTGCTCCAGCCATAGCTGTGGCCTGAGGAGAAGGTACCCCATGGTTTGGGCACCCGGTCCAGGGCCCACTTGCACAAAGATGGTTGGAGGAGATGCTGGCCTAGAGGCCAGGTGCAGCTGGTAGCAAGTGTAGCTCATGAACCTTCACTGACACAGGAAATGCTCAGCATAACATGCACATGGTGCTGTCTTAGTTATGGAAAGCACTGTACACCAGACCTGCACACACAGGGCCTGAGACGAATACACCAATGTGTCAGCAGGAGGACTTGGGTTAGTTTTGTTTCAGTCTTTATCCTGCTAAAGTTCTGTATTTTTCTATTTCTCTACAATGAATATTATTTTTATTATCAGATAAAAATTAATATAATTTAATCTCACAATTAGAGGGTGCATACCTACAATCCCAGCACATTAGGAGAAGGCAGGAGTGAGTTCCAGGCCAGCCTGGGCTACAAAGTAAATTTAAGGCTATTCTGAAGTTCATAGCAAGATTCTGTCTCAAAAATATGGGGAAGGGAAGTAGCTCAGCAGCACAGCATCTGCTTGGCTAGCACAAGATGCTGAGTTCAATCCCCTCCCCCCACACAAAAGAATTTAGAGGCCACAGATAGACACAGAGGTACACAACTGTAAGACCAGCACTCTGAGGAGCTGAGACAGGAAGATCAGAAATTTGAGCCCAGCCTGGGCAGCTTAGCAAGATTGACTCAAAATATTTTTTGAAAGCTAGGCAGGGTGAAGGTGGGGTTATGACTTAGTGTAAAGGCCCTGGGTTCCATTCTTCATACCACACAACCACAAAAGGCCTCACAGAGGTTTTCACATACTATGCTTAGACAGCAGCAATGCGCCCAGATAGGCTTTTGTCCTTAGGTCTGGAGCAGTGAGCCCCGGTGCTGGACAGGTCATGCGAGGAATTCAAGTCACAGAAGTGGGAGTTCTCAAGGATATCAGCAAGACAACACGGGGCCCAACCTTACCTTCCTTGTCCACACGGAAACCAAACTCATCATAGAACTCAGACTGCTCTGCCAATTCTTCCTTCTAGAAACAGGGTAAGAAGAAAGGCGTCTCTGCCCCAGCCTGGGACCACAATTTCTAAAAGATGCCGCCCCCCTATGGCTGACTACTAAAATTCCCCCCAGACCAAAGGCCACCTTTTCATAAAGCCTGACTTGGCCATCATGCAGTACGGGGGTGACCACCACCTCTGACCTCTCCTGCCCCTTTCCTTGTTTTTCTTAGAGTTCAAAGGTTGTTAACCGTTTGAGTCCCAGGGGGTATTGAAAAAACACTGTCGAAGAATCCCAAACAGCGCAATCGCGCTTTCTCTAAATGAGTACGAAAAGACCCAAACAGCGTGATAGCGCTTGTTTTATTTTATGTCGAGAAATACCAAGCAGCACGATAGCGCTTTATTTTTCATCAATGAATCGGATAAAATGCTGTATACCCATCTTGATGAACGAAATAAAAATTTTTATTTTGTAATGTATTGTTGCATTATTATAGTATCATTCTACCTATTGTAAAATGTACTATTTATATTAAAAGGAGCTGTGTGATGTACTTGTGTCAGTAAATCTGAGCGTGTGACTTCGACAATTGGTAACGCACCATCAGTTGTCCACAATGTTCGAAATGTGCTGGGTTTTCTCGACATAAAATCTCAGCAGCGCGATCACGCTGCTTGGGATTCAAACGGTTAATATCAAGTCAAAAGACATGCTGAGTAGGGGCTGGGGAGATAGCTCTGTGGCGCAAGTGCCTGCCTGGCAAGTATAAGGTCATGAGTTCAAATCTTGGTCCCACAGAAAAAAAAAAAAAAAAGACATGTTGCATGTATTTCAGTGTCCCCAAAATATTCTTCCTCCAAGTCACTGACTCACAGGCTCATGAAGCTACGATGCCACCTCTGCAGGTGAACAGTGGAGTTGCCCCCTCCCCGCCATGACCTGCAGAGTGCCCCTTCACCCCACAGAGCAGGAGCCTGTAGGCTGTGCCAATGCCATACCTGGGTGGTCTTAGCCAGGATCTCCTGGGGCCATATGCTTGGAGTCAGCGCTGAGAAGGGGCCACTGACAGAACGTATATGGTTTCCTATGACCAAAGAAGAACAAGGAAAGGAGAAAGATCATGAACACGCAGAGGCAAAATTCAAGGCAACCCCTGCTCCCCTGCAGTGAATGTTGTGCACAGGAGGGTGGGAAGAATGGGACTTCAGAAAATTCCTAGAAAGGAGCACACTTCTGCAGCAAGGGGGGCTGCCTCTTCCACTGCCTCATAAGAGGTGACAATATAGGCAATGTGGAGACCGGAACAGAGTCCCTGACCTGGACTCAGCATGCTTTCCCTCCTGGTGCTATTTATGGAAACGAGCCTGTTCCCCACCATCATGCTTCACCTGACATGGTGCTGAGCTGCCCTCAGGTTCTGTGGATCCAGGCTTAGACCTTTACTATCCAGACCTCCGGCAGCTGGAAAGTGCTCCAGGCTTCATCTGCACTGCAAACATCTGCCTGTCAGGAAAGCAAAAGACAGTGTCACCGCACAGCTTGGTCCAGAGAGCAGGGCCTCACATTGCACTGCTTCATTGGCCTAGCAGTAGATAGGGACGAGGGAAAGGAAAAATCATGCTCTGCCCTCTTTAAACTGTACTATTTTTCTTTTTTTATTGTGGAGTTTTCCTAAGAGGATAGAAGGGATAGAGAATAAACTGAAAAACAAGTCTTCATTGAATATTCTGTCAGGATGCACTGGGCTCATCCCCTGCTTGCTAAGAAGCAGAACCAGACATAGACTTCCAAACAGTGTTCTTCAGGAAAAAAGGAATGCAGCCCAGCCACTACCCATGCCTCGGGGATAGGTTTTGTCTGAGCTACAATCTGTGCAATCACTCAGCACAGCTCTGCCTTTGGGAAACACCTCCATCTGCCCTCTACACCAGAAGTCTGCTTTATGATTTTTTTTTTTTTTTTCCTTCTACTTTTGTGAGATGATGTTGCTGAGTCGCTCAGGCTCTCTTGAACTTCTGGGCTCAAGTGATCCTCCTGTCTCAAGTCTCCCAAGTGCTCCTGTTACTTTTTCTTTAAGGAGCTCATGATAGAACCTAGGGCCTTTGCAGTGAGCTAAATCCCCACCCTTATTTCTTATTTTAAGAGAAGGTATTGCTAAGTTACTAAATTGTACTGGCTGGACCTGAATTTGCAATCCTGCCTCAGCCTCCCAGAGTCTTAGGGTTATAGGTGCATACCACCAAGCTCAGTTCTGAGCTAGAAGTTTTAAAAATCACCTGTTGCCATTCAATCCTCAACACATTTTGAAGTTCATATTTCTGTCCTTATACAAGAGAAAATAAGCCTAGAAGAGACCATTACATGGCTCTGTAACAGACTCCCTGTGCTGCCACAGCACCATGCAACCTCACAGGGCCACCAGCTGGACAAGGTCAAAAGGCGACCTTGTGTGGCTATCTCACCCCTTACTGGCTGAGAGCCCGGGGACCACGTATTCCTGAACAAGTGACCACCAGAAGCCTTAGGGTAGAGTGGCTTTAGCACTCACCCTCTGCAGGGAAAGAAAGGGAAGAGGCCTCCAGTCAGACCTGGACTCCACTCTCAGCTCTTGCTGACTGCCGCTGGCCATAAACCTGGGCAAGTTCATGACACTTCTTTGAATCTCAGTTTTCTTACCCAAAAATGAAGTAATACCTCCGCCTTACCAAATTTATCAGAATTAGGTGAGATAATGCAAATAAGGCCTTTAGCACACTCTGAGACTTAAGCAATTCATAGTCCTGTGATGGCTAGAAAGTTACCATCTGTTGGCATTTGGGACTCTATACTGAAAGCTACTGCACTGAGCCACAGGCAACTGCTCATATTCAGCTGTAAAAACCTGTATCTGGCTCAAAAGAACATACCCAAGTTGAGATCATGAAAAATATTCAACATTACTGTTAACACTGAAGGTGAGGATCTGCGTTTTGCTTCTAAATGGACAGAGTAAAAGCACCAAGGGAAAAAGCGTACCTGAAATGGAAGCAAGGAGCTACGTGTGGCCATGGAGGGCCAAAGGGGCTGAGAAGACACTAATGCAGCTCCCACTCATGCAACACTCAGCAAACAATGACTGAGCACTGTGGGAACCAGGCATGGTTCTGAGGGCTGAGGTACAAGAGTAAAAAGAAGGGTAGGCTGGTACACTATACAAAGAACCAACAGGAAGCAGAAAAACAAACGGCAGCCACTGCAATAGTATGAGAGAAACAAAGCAAGAAAAAAGTACGGGGAGCACCAGAATAGAGTGGCTAAATATATCCATTACAAGAAGATCTTTGAGGACAAGGTGATAACCAAGCGCAAACCAAAGGAAGCAGGGATGGAGTCCCGGGCTCGCAGAGGAGGGTCAGAAGGAGGAACAGCAAGTACAAGACCTTTTTAGAGTATGTGTGGCAGTTGGACATGGCAGCAAAGGGAAGGCAGGTTGCTGAGGCCTGAGGCTGTGAGGGAAGAGTGGAAGAGCAGGAGGCGTTATTCTTAACAGGCTACAAGGTTCAACTCTACACAGACATAAAACATTCGCTTCCTCCACAAGCTGCCCCTAATTCTCCCAACAGAGCCAGATATG
>PVKN010002998.1:6674-39649 GCA_004027915.1 Capromys pilorides
AAAAAAAAAAAAAAAAAAAAAAAAAAAAAAAAAAAAAAAAAAAAAAAAAAAAAAAAAAAAAAAAAAAAAAAAAAAAAAAAAAAAGAAAGAAAACTTTAAAAAAAAAAAAAAAAAGAATTGCCATTAGGAGTTCAGCAGGCTGGACTGAGCAGATGATACTGTGAAATGACCTATCATTGTATTTAGGGGATATTTTATCTTTTTGTTTTGTTTTGTTTTGAATTATAGGGTCACATTTTAATTCTTGAATTTTGTTGTTCAGCATTAATATTATCACATATATACAAATGATATAAAAGAAGTATAGTGATATTTTTAGTACAAAATAAACATCTGTAGTATATATTTTAATATTCTTTTCTAAGGCTTGGATGCAAAACAAAGTTCCAATTCCTGCTCCAAATGAGGTACTGAATGACAGAAAAGAGGACATTAAATTGGAAGAGAAGAAAAAAACCCAAGCAGAAATTGAACAAGAAATGGCCACATTGCAGTACACAAACCCACAGCTTCTGGAGGTGTGTGTGGAGCTGGTGGGGGATGGTATGATCCCAGGAAATAGTGATGACATTTTTATCGTACGCATGTTGGCTGTGTCGAGCATCTGAGAGTCCTGTCCCTGTTAGAAACTAGTTTTTAGGTGAATCCTAGTTCTTGGAATTCTACAACCAGATCAGTGGAGCAGTATGTGTGTATACTAATTGATATATTAATATACATTTTCAGTAGAAAAGCCAATCCAAGATAGTTTTGGGTTTTTTTTTGTTTGTTCTTTGTTTTGTCTTTTTGAGACAGGGTCTCACTATGCACTTCAGGCTGGCCTTGAGCTCACTTTTGAAGCCCAGGCTGGTCTTGAACTCTCACTGATTCTCCTGCCTCAGCCTCCCAAGTGCTAGGATTACAAGTGTGCACCACAATGCCTGCCTGGCTGTAGTTTTAATTTTGATTCAATTATTTATCCATAGATGGAAGAATTTTTCTGCTAGCTAATAGAATAAATAGCTTGTTTCTGCTTTTCCTATCTGCGATAGCTTCCAGAATGATAAAATACTGCCATGAAGGGCTTTTCCCATGTAAGACGTGAATAATTCTTGTCATTTTCCCAGTACGTAAAGAAAGTTATATGAAGGAATCTGGCTGCACTTTGCTGGCCAGGAGCACCCTTAGGATGTTTGCATGATGAGTGGACAGTAGTTTATTTTAACTATTAAGAAGCTGAGCAGTTAGTATGCTTATTTTGAGGCTCCCTTGATGAGATGTGTGATAGCAATATTGTCATCACTGAGAGCTCCAGCTTTTTATTCAGCATACTTTTGTTCTTTTATTGCAGCAACTTAAAATTGAAAGACTTGCGCAGAAACAGGCCGAGCAGATTCAGCCTCCCTCCTCATCTGGCACCCCTCTCCTTGGGCCTCAACCCTTTCCAGGACAGGGTCCAATGTCTCAGATTCCTCAAGGTTTTCAACAGCCCCATCCATCTCAGCAGATGCCAATGAATATGGCTCAGATGGGGCCTCCTGGTCCACAGGGACAATTCAGACCTCCAGGGCCTCAGGGACAGATGGGACCACAAGGTCCTCCACTGCATCAAGGGGCTGGAGGGCCACAAGGATTTATGGGACCACAAGGGCCCCAGGGCCCACCCCAGGGGCTGCCACGGCCTCAAGACATGCATGGACCTCAAGGAATGCAGAGGCATCCTGGACCTCATGGTCCTTTGGGCCCTCAGGGGCCACCTGGACCACAAAGTAGTTCTGGTCCTCAAGGTCATATGGGTCCTCAAGGTCCACCTGGCTCACAGGGTCACCTAGGCCCCCAGGGTCCACCTGGTGCTCAGGGCCACTTGGGCCCACAGGGGCCTCCTGGAACTCAAGGTATTCAGGGACCACCTGGTCCCAGAGGAATGCAAGGACCTCCTCATCCTCATGGGATCCAAGGAGGGCCAGGCTCTCAAGGAATCCAAGGTCCTGTGTCTCAGGGACCTCTGATGGGATTGAATCCAAGAGGAATGCAGGGACCTCCAGGTCCTCGGGACAGTCAGGGCCCTGCTCCCCAAGGGATGATGATGGGCCATCCACCTCAAGAAATGAGAGGACCTCATCCTCCAAGTGGACTGCTGGGACATGGCCCTCAAGAAATGAGAGGTCCTCAGGAGATGCGGGGCATGCAGGGGCCTCCACCCCAAGGATCAATGCTTGGCCCTCCCCAGGAACTGCGAGGGCCTCCAGGCTCACAGGGTCAGCAGGGGCCGCCCCAGGGATCTTTGGGACCTCCACCCCAGGGTGGCATGCAAGGACCTCCTGGACCTCAGGGACAGCAGAATCCAGCAAGAGGACCGCATCCATCTCAAGGGCCAATATCATTCCAGCAGCAGAAAACACCTCTGCTAGGTGATGGGCCCCGGGCCCCCTTTAATCAGGTATTTTTTTTTTTCTGGCTTATAGGCATTAACACATTGGGAAAATATGCTTTGTGCTGAAGTGGTGCTGCTGAGAACTGTGAAAAGCATTTTCTTGAGTGGTGATGGTGATGTAAGATAGCATCTTGGCTGAAGAAGGAGTTAGTGATACAAGAATTTGGCTCTACCACTGTTAACAGATCTTAGTGTGTTAATCTTTACTTATAGGTTCTTCTGGAAAATACTTGAATGCAGTTCATGTTTGTCCCAGGGCTCCAAGAGAGCTGTGGCTCTGAAGAGGAGATGAGGAGGGGACATGATGTGTTGTGGGTGCCTCAGGCTGTTGTACTCCTGTTTCTGGGCCCTTGACATTGTAGCCCAGTGTCCTATTGCCCTGCCAGCAACCAACCTGCTTCTGACTTGGTTCTCAGCTTTACTTTTAAAGAGGATGCCACAGGATATTTAACTCACAAGTTATAGGACTGTGTACCTTCACAATTTTCATTTCAGTGAATGCTTTTAGACTTTGTGATTCCAAAATTGAGAATTCCAGAATGGTGAATTTAGCAGAAAGGAGTGTTTTTGTAGACATTTCCTTGGTCCTGCTTTGGGGACTCTGGTTTTATTACTCCTGCACTGAACTTGAGAGATGAAATGGAAAGTTTGGAGTGTTATAGGGTTGAATTACAAAAAGATTCCATGAGCATGAAGGGATTTAACACTGTTTGGCTCTGTTCCACACTGCACTTCTGAAGTTCTTATTCTGGAAGAGCACTCGTGGGCCATGTCCAGCTGGGTTTTGTCCCTGAACTGAGTTGTGGCCCAAAAGTGAGTGAGGATAATTCCCTGTGTTGTCAGGTATCTGGGAGAAGAGCTGCTATAGATCTGTATGTAGCAAGCAGTCTGCTGTGACTAAGAATCTGTAATCTGAAGATAACCATCACAAGAAGTTTACTGAAATAAAAGAACTAGCTATAAATAAGTACATTGGGTAGTAGTCTTCAGTAGGTCTTTCAGGAGTTACAAATGTCCCACCAAGGAAAAATTCATTGGTATTTCAGTTTTAGATTTTTATTGGACACTTTTCAGAATATAGGATAATATGAATAAAATCTAGAATTGCCATCCTAAGTGGCCCTACAATGTGAAGCATTGTATATTTTACTTATGTATCTATAATATTTATTTACTGCATCTGTTTTTGTCATGATGATGATGAATAGTAGTTTTCATTGAATAGGATAAAAAATAATGAATGTAAGCTGTCACATTGTGACTAAAGTTAGGAACATGTCAGGTTCAAGAGGCCAGTCCTCAGTTTCTTTGACAGTTCAATAATATTTCTCATTATCCATATGGTAGAAGATTTTATGCTTGAAAAATGTAATGATTCTAAATTTTTAGTTAACCTGTAGAAATTGACAGAATGAATCTGAAGGCTGGACACTTAGAAGGGATTTCTAGTCTCAGGGGTTGCCTTTGTTCATATTTCATGGTGCTGAAATACACCTTCTTTTTGACCAGGCCAATTATTTATTTATTCATTTAGTTTTAAGTTTTAAATTTTTATTAGTACATGTTTGTAGTATCTTACATTCATCATGGGAAGTTGGTGTATGTGTATGACACATTTTAAGTCTTTCTCGACCAGTTATTTAAGCCAGCTGTTTGCACTGGCTTAATGTAGTGAAGCTGTTTTCAGGTCTTTGTAAGTAGAGATACGAAAGCTGTTGAAAGGCTGTCTTGAGCTGAAGGAGACAAGTAAGGAAATCTCTGTTACGGGGCTGCCGTGGCATGAGAAGTGCCTCCTGTGAGGGCTGCTCCTTTGTGTGGCTAGTTTGAGACCTGAAGGCAGTTTTAGTTTTGGTATTTTTGAAACTCCTATTCTATAGTAGGTTTAGTCATTATGATAAATGTATCTTTCATAAAAAGGAACAATATGGGGCTGGGGAGATAGCTCTGAGGCACAAGTGCCTGCCTGGCAAGTGCAAGGTCGTGAGTTCAAACCCCGGTCCTGCAAAAATAAATAAATAAATAGATAGATAGATAGATAGATAGATAGGAACAATATATTTATTTATATATTTGCTTGTTAAGAGCTCTGATCCAAAGTCATTGGATGGTGTGACAAGTTAGAATTTAAACCTAGCTAGATGAAAACACAGATGGGACCAGGGGAAAGGTGAAGTTGAGATAATGAGGATCATAGCCATAGGTTTGCATCACACAGAGCTGCAGGAACTGAGTGAGTCCAGACTGGTGGATGAGATGACACCTGAGGCAGGAGCAGCAGGTTGCTTAGGAAGGAACCTTGGAGGACAGAGATCAGGGAAGTGAAGGGAAAGCCAGCACCAGCTGCTTTCTTATCACATGTACTCCCAAGAGAGGAAAGCCATTAGTGTTTCTTTGAGAGAACCATCTACTTCCTGTCATGGCACTGATGGCAGTTTACCTGTCCCAGACAGTTTTCAGGCCTTCATCTTCCAGAATTTCTTGCTTGACATTATAAGAAAAGATATGTCTTCAAGTAAAATCTGTTAGCACATTTAAAATACAAGAACTTGTCTTTTGCTCTGGCAGACAATTATCTTTTCCTCCATTTTAGGGACATTTTTATTATGATGTTAGTATTTAGTGCTAGAAACTTTAGGACAACCTAATATTTTTATCTTCTTGCATTGTTGTTATTCATGAAACACAAACTGCGATTTCATATCCCCTTTCTGAATACATCTTTTTCAGGAAGGACAGAGTACAGGCCCCCCACCCTTGATTCCAGGCCTAGGGCAGCAGGGAGCACAAGGCCGGATCCCCCCTCTAAATCCTGGACAAGGACCTGGCCCCAATAAAGGTGAGTATCTACTCTGCTGAATGAGAGCACAGATTTGTGCCATGTTGGGTATATCTTACAGTCAGTAGATAGTTTTACTGATAATATCTGGAGAACTGCTGGGGGAAATGAGGGCACAGCCCTGCAGGTGCTAGCTTTGTGCTGTGCTATTTTTATGGATATGTTTAGCTAGGCTGGTGAAGAACCTAGGTCCTCCTCACTTGATATTAGTTGGCATTGTTGCTACATGGGAGGGCCTGGCTGCTGGGCACCAGCTACTTTATTCTTCCTGCTGGGAGCAGAGGTGGCTCTGTGCTCAAAGGAGGAAATTGTGACAGCAGGCTGTTACTGATTACATTTTTCTGATAGGATAAAAGAATAAGGATTTCAACTATTTTTGTTTTTGCTCCCTTGTCCTCCCAAATTGTTTCACATCAACTTCTGTGGGCCTTACATTGTTCTGTATCATTTGAAAGAATGCACTAATATGTGGTGTACCATAGTGATATTCTCAAAAGTGAAGAGAGGGGGATTGTCAGCATTTAGTAATGGGAATATTTGGAAGTCAAAGAATTAATCCTAGGAATTGAAAGGGAGCCAGGCCAAGCACTGGAGATCTTGGTTGGGCTGAAGTGTTGAACTCTGGCATTACGTGTGCAGAGCTGGGGCAGGAATATGGAAGCTGGTGAGGTGCAGGATCTAGAGCAGAGAGAATGCTGAGAGTGTGCATAAATACAAATTAGGCAATGGAAGATTTCTGTCAACTCAGTTTCCTAGAGAGAAGTCACCAGTCAGCTCATCTGGACTGTGGAGATTGTATTTCACAGAACTAAACTTTCATTTTTGATTGGCTAAGCCCATAGCACTGTGTGGTACATGTTAGGTCCTTTTCCTCATTTTAGATGATTAAGGAAAGTCTTTGTCCATGCCTGTAAGCTCAGCACCTGAAAGGCTGAGGCAGGAAGATGGCCTTAAGGTTGAGGCTAACCTGGGCCATATAAGTGAGTTCAAGGCCAGCCTGAACTACATAATGTGATCCTGTCTCAAAAGAAGGAAGGAAGGAAGGAAGGAAGGAAGGAAGGAAGGAAGGAAGGAAGGAAGGAAGGAAGGAAGGAAAGAAAGCCAGCCAGCTGACCTCAGTGGACTAAAGCATCTGCTTGGCACCAGGTCCAATCACTTGTGTACTGTGCCAGCCCCGTCCCTGGGGTGTGCTGAGATAGCAACTGAGACTGGGCGTGGTACTGTGAGCCTGTAATCCCAGCACTTGGGAGGCTGAAAACAGGAGCATCACTAGGGGTCCAATCTACGCAGTGAGACCCTGTAGACCCTATAAAGCCTGTCATAAATATAGAAAAAGAAAAGGAGAGAGAGAAAGAAAGAAAAAGAAAAGAAAAGAAAAAAGTTCTTGTCAGCATTTACAGTCCTAGGACTTTAGAAATTTAAAGTTCTTTTAGTTTATGTGAGATAATAGTAGGAAGAGGGTAAGGTCAAGGAAATAGCACTTCTTTCTGTCTCATTGCATGGAAGTGATAGCAGAGGATACACAGAAGGGCAGTAGCCTGCAAGGACATAAAGAGAGCACCAAGGACTTTCTCTGAGCTTTGGGAACCTTAAGGGAGAGTCTTTGACCCACAAAGTACTGTAATCAACCAACTGAGAGTTGCTCTCTTCCTCTCCTATCCTGTGTCTGTCTCCACTGTTACCCTCTCCTTGTTGTTCTTCCCCTTTTCTCTCTGCCCCTTTCTCTGTCTCTCTGTCTTCCTCCTTCCCTCCCTCCCCCTCCCTCCCTCCTTCCCTCCCTCCCCTCCTCCCTCTCAGGGACCAAAAGGGAGAGCTGAGAAAGTGGCCCTGCCATCCCCTACTGGATTACCCACCTCTGCTGTCCCTTCACCGGTGGCCACATCGCTCCTAATTTGTAGTGGTGGGTTCCTTTCCTTGGAAGAGCAGGGTAGTTGTGTACAGATAGCAGTAATGGGAGGAGTAATGTTCATGAGTAAGTTCAAATGGAGCATTGCAGATTCCTCAGGTCCAAGGTCAGCTGTGTCTGGGGTTTCATTAGGCTCAGGCAGCAGGAAATCAGAATCCTTAGCTACAGGGACACGTGGAAAATTGAGAGATCTGTCTGCTGGGGGAAATGAATCCAGCATATTTGTTTGCTAAGTGGGCAAGCAAAGAAAAATGTAGAAGGGGCTATCTACAGTGAGGGCAAGTGAGGAGACAGAAGGGACAACAAATTTAAGAGAGCAGAGATTCTTTGTGATGGCATATATCTGTACTAAGCTTTCTAAGCTGCTCTCCATATCATATAGTGAGGAAGAGTTGAAGTGGGTAAAGGATACAAACAGACACAAAATGGGGGAGGGATGCTGGGAAAGGTGAGTTATGGCTGACCATGAGACATGGAGAGGTTGTCACACTGCCAGGAATAGTTGTGAAAGGCGTGGAAGGATTTCATTTAAAAACTTAGTTGCTTTAGAAAGAAAAGTATTCCTTGGCTACCTCCTTTTTAAAAACATTTGAATTAAATTGTATGTATGGGCTGGTGAGATAGCTCAGCAGTCTAAAGTGCCTGTTTTTGCAAACTTAGGCAGGCACAAGGTTCCATCCCTGGTACCACATGCTGTGCCAGCCCCATCCTCCAGGTGGCCATTAATATATAAATAAAATAAATTGTATGTTGGCAGAAGACAAGTATACATTTATAGTGCCACAGTAGGTAGCTCAGTAGCTGAAGAAAACAATCCCTTCAGAGTTTGGAGTTGAATGGCAATAACCACAGATTTCGTTGGTCTCCTCCTGCTTTTATTCAGTGTCCATTCCTTTTTCTTTTGTGGATTTGGGAATGAAACACAGGGCCTGGTTCATGCTGTGCAAGCTCCACCACTAAGCTATGACCCTAGCCTGGGTTTTTTGAGTGTATTGCATATATTCAAATAACATAAAAAACATTTAGAATTCCAGTGCAGCCTGCAAAGAAAGATGACGGCACCCCATTCCTATAAAGGAGCAGCAAAGGTGTTGTACAAACCTGGAAGAAGACCAGGCAGTTACTAGAAAGCCCCTGGTTCCTGATCCTTACAGAAGAGTGTGTTACAATCTTTCATGGGAGTGAGGGGATGAAATGAAGCAGGCCAGGAGTTAAAGGAGCAGCAGCACGAGTGGTGCAATATAGACCCGGAACCTTGTGTGGACTCCATGGCCTTCTTAAAAATAGCAGTGAATTCCTGGTGTGCCACTTCCTGTTCCACAAGGGTGCTTTCCCAGTTGGGAAACGGATGACCTTAATGAAGTTACAAGAGAACAGCAACAGGGAAAGGAAGCCCATTCTTATACCAGGAATCTGATACAGATGTTTTCTAGAATATATGAGGACACAAACACTGCTGACTTTCTTTGGCATCAGTAGTTTCTCTGCGGTCAAGTTACTTAGAAATTAGGGATCAGGTTAGTAAGGAAGCTAGGGCTGGCTAGATAGCTCAGTAGACTAAAGCGCTCCAGGCTTGCTGGGCCAGTCCCGCACCCGAGGCACACTGAGCCGGCAGTTGAGACTGGGTGTGATGGCACGCACCTGTAATTCCAACGCTTGGGAGGCTGAAGACAAGAGGATCACTGTGAGTCTGATCTGAGCAGTGAGACCCTATAGACCCTGTACTAAATACATTTAAAAAAAAAAAAAAAAAAAAAAAAGCTGAAACTCACACCCAGAGCCCTCATCTTCCTGTAATACGATGCTCCAGGGACATCTGTTCTGTAAGTATGCTGAGAACCCAAGAGAGAGCATTCGAAGGAAGAGTGTGATCTGAAACACACAGAAGATGCAGCAGAGGCCTGCACTTCCACCTCTTGGAAGCCGTGGTAACATTACTTTTTTTTTTCCCTTTAGGTGACTCTCGAGGCCCTCCCAACCATCACCTGGGTCCTATGTCAGAGAGAAGACTTGAGCCAAGTGGTGGCCCAGAGCATGGACCTGAGAGGGGCCCTTTCCGGGGTGGCCAGGACTGCAGAGGCCCACCCGACAGGCGGGGTCCTCATCCAGACTTTCCTGATGACTTCAACAGACCAGAGGACTTCCACCCTGACAAACGCTTTGGCCACCGGTTACGTGAATTTGAAGGACGAGGAGGACCTTTGCCACAGGAAGAGAAGTGGAGACGAGGGGGACCTGGGCCTCCATTTCCTCCTGATCACAGGGAATTCAGTGAGGGAGATGGTCGGGGTACGGCCCGAGGCCCTCCAGGAGCATGGGAAGGCCGCAGACCTGGAGATGAACGATTTCCCCGGGATCCTGAGGACCCACGTTTCCGAGGGCGCAGAGAAGAAAGGTGGGATATGCACCATGTGGCTCCTTTGGGCCTTCCCTGGGCCTTTTTGTTTTTGCTCTTCTGAAAGGTCTCTTTCCTATTTTACTGGGGAGGTGAGGAGATTCCTACATCGATTACTGGTCCTATCCTCTGTAAGTTGTATGTTTAGTTTTTAAACAAAGTTATACTTTATGGGGTTTTTTTTGTTTTGTTTTTTGTTTTCAGTTTACAAATCTTTTTTTGTGTGTTTTGGTTCATGATGACAGTGTCTTAGATCTGATGAGAAATTTCCAGGTTCACCATGACTTAATGATAAAATATGAGCACGATGTCTCAATTGGAAGTAGAAGATCGTGAACTAGATATAATTTGTGTGTAATTACCTAAGAAGTTAGTAAAATGAGATTGACTAGAAATCTTTTTTTTGGTACCAGGAATCAAGCTCAGGACCTTGCACTTGCCAGGCAGGTGCTTAAGCTGCTAAGCTAAGCCCTGAACTGGAAATCTTACTAAATTTAGATCAAGCTTAAATTTTTACTTTGTTGGGGAGGATGAAAGGAATAGAAGATACAAGAAAAAAAAAAAACCAGGAATTGCTAAAACTTTTTGTTTTGAGTCAGGGTCACATTATGCAGTTCAGGCTGACTTGGAATTTGCAGGACATTCCTGCCTCAGCTGGGATTGCATATGTAGAGCACCACACCTTGAGTGAGATTTAGTAATTAACTATGATGATAACTTAATCGGTGCCTAAAGCTGACACATATTTTATTGGTGCAAGAGATCTGTGAGCTAGATGTTAACTGTGAGAGTCCTCAGCTAGAGATCAGATAATCGGTCTCATCTATTTTTTTTTTGTGAGACCCAGGTTCGAGCTCATGACCTTACACTTGCCAGGCAGGCACTTGTGCCATGGAGCTATCTCCCCAGCTCCCAATCAGCCTCATCTTAACTTTCCTTATAGTGCTGTTAGTCTCAAGAGTGAGGCTTCATGCCCTGAGTCTAATATTCTTAGTGAACTACCCCTCAGGCATTTGTTCCTTTATCTTCTCTTCCCATTTCTCACCACTGTTGCTAGTAGGTGGTACAGAACAGGGGTACAGGGTTGGTTGTCCACACCTTTGAGGCATATATTAGTAAAGAATGGCTGATATTGTGGCCAGGGAGGGTAAAATAGCAAGAGCTAAGAGAATTGGCTATTGGGGGATATGTCAGTTTTCTTATTGCTGGGATGAAATGTGTGACCACTACAGTTTAAGGGAGGAGAGGTTTATGTGGCTTGTGGTTTCTGAGGTGTAGTCAGTCACCTGTTTCCAAAGCAGAAGCTTCATGGTAGGAAGGGCATGGTGGAGGGAAGTTCCTCAACTCATGATAGCCAGGAGATAGAGCAGGTTGGAAAGAGCCTGTGATGTGAGGAAGGGGCCAAGAATAGGATCTAGTCCCCAAGGCCATGGGGCCATGGCCCACTTTCTTCAACTAGGCCCCCACCTCCTAATAGGCCATTCTGGTGTGAGCTCATTAATTGGTATAGTCCACTGATGGGGTTAGTGCTGTCACAGCTCAGTCATCCCTCCAGTGAGTCTCTTAATCCAGATTAGTTGATGTGCAAGATCAGCTGGCATCGACAATTTTTTTTTTAAATGAAGGGTTCCCTGTTCTTAAGGGCTGGTCATAATGATAATGATAATAACCAATGTCTGAAACAGCATGAGAGCCTGACATCTGCCTTCATGGACAGCTTTCTTTTTTTTTTTTTTTGTCTTTTTGTCTTTTTGAGACAGGGTCTCAAAAAGTTCAGGCTAGCATTGGGCTTACTTTTGTAGCCCAGGCTGATCTTGAACTCACTCCAATCTTCCTGCCTCAGCCTCCCAAGTGCTGGGATTATAGGCATGCGCCAACACGCCCAGCCTATTCATGGGTATTGAATCCCTACATCTTGGACAGAATTTCATATTTGGTTGTATCATGTCAGCGACATACCACAGCCTAAACCTGTGCTGTCACCACCATGCTGTTCTTGAGTGGTGCTGTGCACGCTCTAGTTTCCCAGTCTTGATGCTTGCTCTTCCTCGCCAGGAATATTCCCAGCTTGCAGTGGCTTACTGTGGTCAGAGTTGTCCTCTTGCCTGGCAGTGTGTGTATGCGTAGCACTGAACCGTGGTTGATGATAAGTAACATGTGGTGACTGTTGGTATTTTTAAAAATTATTATTTATTTGATACAAGGTCTTACTACTCAGCTCGAACTTGTAGTGCTCCTTCTGCCTCAGCCTCCCCAGCACTCGGATTATAAGCGTGCCCTACCATGCCCAGTTTCAGCAGCTAGTACAGTAGTATTTGAGGGGCTCTGGTTTCAGGATCTCCACACATACCAAAATCCATATATGCCCAAATCCTTTATAAAAACCTATGACTTTCTGTCATTAACCTAATGACAAGAGAAAAGTCTACATGTTTAGTACAGAAACAATTAATAAAAATTGTTTTCCACTCATGATTTGCTGACTCTACAGGTGTGAATACAGAGGGCAGGCTATTCTTTGTTGCCTGTTTCAGAGGGGGGCATACCAACTCCTTGTTGTCTCAGAGCTAGAGCTGTAGTGGCAGTAGTCTGTAGATACTCAGTAAAGGACCTGTTAAATGGAGGAGTTGGACCAATCTCTTAGGTCTGTTAGTCTGCTTAGGCTGCTGTATGACAGTACCACAGATCGAGGCTAGGAGTCTGGATTGAGGTCCCATAGGGCTGGCTTGTGATAAGGACCTTCTCCCTGGCTTGCAGCCTTCCCTCTGCCCTCACACTGCAGGGTGGGAGAGTGCTCTCTCATGCTTCTTATAAGGGTCCTAATCCTATCATCAGAGCTTTTCTTCACTGTCTCATACAGCCCTAACTGCCTCCAAATAGCATCATAGTCGGAAGGAAACATGACTCAACCAAGTGACCTGAGGACCAAGGAGATTATTAAAAAATAGACCTAGCACTGGACACAAAAGCTCGTGCTTATAATGCCAGCCACTCAAGAGGCTGAGGCAGGAGGATTTCAAGTTTGGGGCCAACCTAGACAATTAGATCTTAAAATTTAAAAAGTGGCTAGAAATGTAATGCAGTGGTAGAAGATTTGCCTAGAATGTACAAGACCCTAGGATTTCTTTCACAGAAGAGTGTACTATGACAACCATGGGAGACATGATGGAATTAGAACACCTCAGTGAGTCATCAGTGTCACTGCTGGTGTAGGCCAGCGGAAGCAGTGTTTTTAGTCCTTTGAGGAAAGGACTACAGGGAGGCAGGGTGATCCACAGATTGCTTCCCAGCTGCAAAGGAGGAGAATTACCTTTATATCTTCACTCTTTTTTTTTTTTTTTTTTTTTTTTTGCGGGACAAGGGTTCAAACTCATGACCTTGCACTTGCCAGGTAGGCACTTGTGCCACAAAGTTACTTCCCCAGCCGTACCTTTATATCTTCAATACGGAGACAAATACATCCTGAGGACTAGACACTTCTTGCCCAAAATGCTTTTCCTGGCAATAGTCAGATGTGTTTGAATTGTAGGACAGCCTGTGAAGTATCTGGACATTCCTTTGCTAATGTCCAGATCATAAAAGACAAAACACTGTGCAGGAGCCCGAGAAGATAGATTGTTGCTTTAGGTACTAGGAATTGGATTCAGGACCTTGTGCTCACCTGGCAAGTACTTGTAGGGGCATTGTTCTTGATTAAAGGAGACTAAAAGGACATAGCCAGTTGGTAGCAATATGTAGGCATGAATTCATATTGGTAGCAATACGTAGGCAGTTGTCAAAAAACAACTGCTGGGTGTGATAGCGCACACCTATAATTGCAGTACTTGGGGGGCTGAGGCAAGAGGGTAACTTTGGGCTCAAGGCCAGTCTGGACTACACAGTGAGCTCAAGGCCAACTTGAACTACATAAAAAGACCCTGTCTCAAACAAACAAATGAACAAACACATACCCAATCCATTTGAGAGAATGTTTGGTGGATAGTTGGGGAAGTTAGAATTGGCCTGGGTATTAAATATTATCTGTAACTGAGAACAATATGGTTATGAGGAGAAAGTCTTTACTCTTAGAAGGAACATGCTAAAGCATTCTATGGTGCAGCATCATGTTTGTAGTCTTCAGAAAGTATCAAATGATTCATAAGTAGCTGGGTAGAGAAAAGATAAAGCGCATGTGGTGAAGGGAGAGAAGAGTCTGTGGGTGTTCATGGTGCAGTGCTGTTCTTCCAATCTTACTGAAGGTGTGAAAGCTTTACAGTAGAAGGTTGGTGTGAAAGCTATGGAAGCTGAGGGAAGGGCAGAGGCCTGGTCAAAAGAGGCCACATGTGAGGGCAGTCTGTGGTTACCTCTCCAGAGTGCATTCACAGCCTTCTCTTATTGCAGGTCAGTTTCTCTGCTTTCCCACAGGCTTCCTTGCTTCAGCAATACTCTCAGCCAGCTTAGCCTTCTATTCCCACATCTCTGAGGAAGTGATATGGTCTCTAGTCAGGACAGCAGGTTACCAGCCAGCCAGTGAGTGGGCTGCTGCAAGCCAGTGATGTGCATGCCAGGGTCCAAGAAAGGTGTGGAGGCTTTATGTAGATTTCAGGCTGTCATAAGCCTACCTTAGGAGGAGGCTGTGGGCAAGGCAGGGCAGGGCAGGTGTAGAGCACTTACTCCTCTAAACAAAGCCAGTATCACCCTTTTCCTGACCATGTAAGCAATAAAGGTCATCATAGAAATGTAGATGCTAATTAAAGTATTAGAAAGCAGTGACAGGGGCCAGCGAGATGGTTCAGTGGTCTAAAGCACCTGCTTAGGAGAGCTCAGGCAACTGCGGGGACTGCAGTTCGATCCCCGGCACCACATGCTGCGCCAGGGCCACCACCAGGGCCACCACCAGGGCAGGCTGAGCCAGCCACAAAATGAATAAATAAAGAAACAAACAAACACAACAAGCAAACAAATAAATAAATAAATAAAATTAAAAAAAAAAAAAAAAAAGAAAGCAGTGACAAAGAGCCCGGGTTAAATATCAAGTCCAAGTTCAAAGCACTACCCATCCTTCATGTGTGTCCCTGAACAAGTGAATTCAGCTCTCTGGGCCTCACTAGAGTGGAGTTAATAATAATACCAGCTTCAGATAGTAGTGGTAAGGAGGAAATGAAACAGAAATAGTACATAGTGAATGTGGTATTATGTACTCAAAAAGTGTTCACTGCTGTTATTATTCCTAAAAGCTGAAAAGCAACTTTAAGTAACTTTACTTTTTTGTACGTTTCCTTCCTGTCTGTCCTGGCCTCTGATATGAAGACTGTGAAATAGATACTTTGATAAATACATAGCTTTATATTATGCTTTACTCAATAGGGACATTGTATCCTAGCTTCTCTTATCATGTTTTTTGTGGAGGGGCAGGTACTGGGAATCGAACTCAGGACCTTGTGCTTGCCAAGCATGCACTGTGCTGCTGAGCTATTTTCCCAATCTGTCAGATTTTCTTAACACTGAGAAATGCAGGTATCCCAGGAAGTGGACATTGATTGATTTTTTTTCTTTTATAGCTTCCGGAGAGGAGCCCCGCCAAGGCATGAGGGTCGTGCTCCTCCAAGAGGAAGGGATGGCTTTCCTGGTCCTGAAGACTTTGGCCCAGAGGAAAGTTTTGATGCTTCTGATGAGGCAGCCCGAGGTCGAGATCTCCGAGGTCGAGGTCGTGGCACCCCAAGAGGTGAGCAGGGCAGAGGATGCCTGGTCTGGTGGGGTGGGTGGCTGTGAGCCCATGCGAGCAGTCTGTGAGTCAGTGTTGTTCACTCTGCTGTGTAGGAGGAAGGAAGGGTTTACTTCCCACTCCTGATGAGTTCCCTCGCTTTGAAGGAGGGCGAAAGCCAGACTCCTGGGACGGAAACAGAGAGCCAGGTAAGGAAGCAGATGCACTTGTGTGGGGAAGGTGACAGTAGCCTGGCATTCCCAGGTGGGGCCGGGGGAGCCTGCGGGGCCCTGCCTTTGCTGACTTGCATTTCCAGAGGCTCAGGTGTCTGTCTGACTTTCTGCCCAGTGTCTGATCCCAGTTAACGAAACAGAATCTTTTTTTCTCCTAAGTCAGGCAGGAAAAGGATTTCTTCTACGTAAAGTAATATACTCTTTTCACTGAATTGTCTTATTTTTAGGAATTAATAAAAACTACTTGTGTAAATTGCCAATGCTATAAATCATAATAGATGTAAATTTCATCAGTGGAATCTCTTTGGGGTGCTCGATTAACTTTTAAGACTTTAAGGACATCTGAGAACTAGTTCTCTGCGCTAAATCTATCTCCTCTTCCTCTTGCAGGTATATTCATTTCTAATCTTGGCCTTTCTTTAGCCTCCACACTATGACTTGATATTGAACAGATGTTTTCTGCTCAGATGAAGGTGGTTCTTAGGTTGACCCGTCTTCTCAGTGGCATCATTTCCACCTGTTTTTGGCTCTGTTATGTGTTGCTGTGCTGATGTTATCAGGTGCTTAGCCTCGTGGATCTTGGTTCTCATTTCAGGGCCTGGTCATGAACATTTCCGAGATGTTCCTCGCCCTGATCATCCCCCTCATGATGGTCATTCCCCAGCGAGCAGAGAGCGCTCTTCTTCCCTCCAGGGCATGGACATGGCATCTCTGCCACCCCGAAAGCGCCCCTGGCATGATGGGCCAGGCACTTCTGAGCACAGGGAGATAGAGGCACCTGGGGCCCCTTCTGAGGATCGAGGAAGCAAAGGTACGGGCAGGCAGGCGCCCTGGGCTCCAGAGGTGCAGGAGCTGTAGGGGGCCTCACTGGAGTCTGTTGCATGTTCCGTTCCCTAAGATGTGGGCTGTGTAGAATCACATGCTACTGAGTGTGTGCGAATGTGCTTTGTCTGCGTCCACAGTGCAGCTGGATGGAGCTAGCACCCAGTGACTGCAGCTCAGCCTCACACTCTCTAGCTGCCTCAGGAATCATCTGGGGGTTCCCACTCCATGCTTTTGCAAAGGGAATGTGGCCCACTGCCAGGCTTGCTCTCTGGGCATTCCTGATGTGGTTGGGAGTTGTGGCCTCCACTAATGACTACTCACAGCCCTTGAGGATGTCCTCAGTGGAGGAGAAGCATTAGCCTCATCCATTGTTGCTTTCATCCTGGGCTGAAGGAATATTGTTTTGCCTAAGATCATAGGCCTCTGGGGAACATGACATGCCAGGGCATTTCCTGGGGAGAGAGTTGATAATCCCTACAACTTGAAACTCTTGATCCTTTGTTTTATTAAAGTTGGCACTGACTTCTAGCTTGTAGGTGTGGCAGCCACTGAATGGACTTTCAGGTATGGCCTACTTGTGTTCTGCTCCTGTATCCACTCATCCTGTATTTGCAGTCCCTCCCTTGGCCTTTGGGAAGAATTTTTTTTTGGCTTGCTTAGGGTGCCCTTGTGGTGGGTCTGGGGATTGAATCGCCAACCCCTGTGCCTGACTGCAATTGCTGGGACAAGCACTTAAACCACTGAGCTATTCTGAAAGCCCTTAAATGAGCAAGCAAGTCTTTTGTTGTTTTTTTTTTTTTTTTTTTCTTCTCAGTACCAGTGATTGAACTCAGGACCCCGTGCTTGCCAGGCAAGCTCTTATTCTACTGAGCTATGTCCCTGGCCCTGACTTTGTGGGCCTTTCAGACACCTATTATGGTCCCCTGATCATAGATATGTAGGCCGTGTGAACTGACTTTCTAGTGTGGATCTGACCACCTAGGCCCTCTCGGGCTAGCCCATGCTGTTTTGTAAGAAAAGAAGCCAAGGTGTTGGGCTTGTTTCCCAGCCTCTTTTTTACCTAGATCCAACTTCCACTCAAAAAATCTAAGCAAAATAAAAATGGCATATTGTTCTGAGAACATATCACGGGAGATATAGCCAAATTCTGTCATTTCAAAAGTTTTGTAAGGGGTAGAATTTTAATAATACCTAAACATTGTGCAGTTCTGAAACAAGCTAAGCCTGAGAGAAGTCATTCTGAAAGCCAGGTTTTGTTTTTGTGCTATTTTTCAAAAACTTTCACTGAACTATGTGAAAGGAAGCCAAAGGGCACACATAATCACAGTAAACATCAGTCCTCCTGGAGCACTTGTCCTTCACATCAAGAATAGTTTGTATATCCCAGCTGCTTTCAGGTAATTGCTTTTGAAACATTCCTTCAACCTTCTGTGGTAGCGTAGGGGACTGAAAGGATACTTTGCACAATGCGCGTGTGGCCCAGCTTGGCTCAGTTTCCCCAGAGTGCGCTGTGAGGCTCTCTTGGCTTTCTGTTGTTTTTCACACAGCTGTGGGGAAATTGATGCCTGGAACCTCAGGCCAAGATGGCAATGAGATGATGGGAGCCAGAGGCAGAGGTACACCTGGCAGTGCTCGAAATGCTGTTGCTGATCTCAGGGTCTCCCTGAAATGATGCACTTCACCAAGGAGTGGAAGTTTTTGTCAGCAATTATTGACCATCTGATACAAGTGTGAAATCTTTTATTTCAGGCCGAGGAGGCCCAGGGCCATCCCAGAGAGTGCCAAAATCTGGGCGTTCCAGCTCCTTGGATGGAGAACACCATGATGGATACCACAGAGACGAACCTTTTGGGGGCCCTCCGGGTAGTGGCACCACTTCCCGAGGGAGCCGGAGTGGCAGTAACTGGGGTAGAGGGAGTAATATGAACTCTGGTCCACCAAGACGAGGCACTTCAAGGGGTGGTGGACGGGGTCGGTAGAGGTGGGGCAAGTACCTTTTTGCCCCCCTGGACAGTATTTCAGAACTTCTTGTGGACTTTCCAAGCAAACACAAGGAAGTGTGCACCACTGTAGCTCTAAACTCTGGGGCAGCTGTGTCCCTGGAGCTCCTAAGGATGTCTTCGAGATGAAGAGACTGCCGCTGGCTGCCCTGAGTAGCTGACCTTTTTGTCCTGTCCACCCTCCTTGCCCACCTCTCATGTTTTGTGAAGATACAAGCTGGAATCTTTTTTTTTTTTTTTTTTTAAGTGTCACGAGACATGGAGCACCTCAAGTTCATGTCCAATTGGAAATTTGTTTCTGTATGTACAGTTTGTCAGAGAAAAAACATTAAGTTGTTTTTGTATGAATACAGAATGTGATTTACGCAAGAATTAACAGACATCATCTGGTCTTGAAGTGCTTGCCTTGAGAAAACCCTTGTTTGCCATTGCATCGCATGGGCCGAAGGCATATGCAGGTGTTGCTGTTTCTCACAGGATGACTCAACAAGAACCGCTGAATCATGTCCGCTAATGTAACTGTTCCTACAAATTGTCCCAGCCATTCAGTCACAGTTTGTTATAGAGTGAGGAATACTTCAAAACTATTGTAATGGAGTTTAAAGTAGTCTCAAAGTTTCAGACACGTTGATAGCCAGCAAAACTGCACTCTGGAGAGAAACTTCAATCTTAGTAATCACATTTTAGATATGAATTGTCTTGGTAAGGAGCCTGCACTACATATATGCTTTGGCTAACTAAAATCATCTTACACACCAGGTTGAAAAGAAATGAGCATAACATCTCAATTTTGTAAAACATAATATACTAGCTTTGTGGAAATGGTGTTTAAAAGGGAATAGTTCCAATTTAATAAGGCAGAAAGTTCTTTTTTACAGAAAACTCCCTAAGTAAATGTAACAATGTGAATTGACAAAGTTAAAAACTGAGATGCCAATTTCCATGCTGACCCTCACTTTGTTTTTATAAGAAAGCTGTTATTATTACAAGGGCAGTGTTGAGTCCACTAACCACTTCATTACAACACCAGTGTCAATTGGGCCCTGGAGCAGGCTTATTTAGTGAGTTCAGTGGCGCTGAAGTCTCCTTGGCTGCGTAGAGAAGGGACACTGGCACAGCTGGCTAGCTAGCGCACAGAAACTTGTATTACCAGGGAGAATGACAAGAGCTAAGTTATTTCTGTTAAAACCTAAGGATTCCAATGAAGAAGTTACATTTTACTTTGAAGTTTAAAAGCCATCTACTAGCACCCTATTGTAAACCCTATTGGCATCAAAATTGTTGTAGATTTGTGAACATTCTTTCCTTATCCTCCACTAGTATAAAAGAAATTACAGTCAAATTCCAAGAAGTTAAAAAGGGAGTTAGAGGGTTGGGGAGATAGTTCAGGGGCACAAGTGCCTGCCTAGCAAGTGCAAGGTCCTGAGTTTGATCCTTGGTTCCGAAGAAACTTTTTGAGATACTTTCATTGATGTGAAATATTTTTTATTAACATTTTAGACTTTTGAAAACACAGTACCTCAGAAAGCTGATAATCAAATCACATTTTGAGAACTCATTTGCAAAAAATAGAAATCTGTTAAATACTGTGTATATATGGCACTTAAAAACTAACAAAATACAAGATGTGCTTTGAATTTTATAAAAATTTTTTACAATATATAAAAGCTAGATTTTCAAACAATGAATTGAGAAAATTCTGGAAAGTGAATATTTGCAATCTTGAAATACTGCCTCAACATAAAAATGTTGAACATTCAAAAATCTGTAGCCACTTAAATTCTAGAGAAATTCAGAACTACAGCAGGAGTTCGACTGGGGACTAGAATGGGCAACCAATACCCTCCTGAGGCAGGTGATCAACACAGCGATGAAGCCTGCAAGCGGGTGGTGCGGATGCTGGCCACCTCAGCGTCAGGTCCACATCCCTGTCCTTCCTGCGCAGCTTCAGGCACGGAGCGGGCGTCGGGAGCAAGCCTGGAAAAAGGAGGTGCTGGAAAAAGCACGACTTTGGTTGCCTGCTAAGGCAACACTGAAACTCAGCTGGGGCAAACAGTTAACATTCCAGGCGGAAAGCCGGTGCCCAAGTGTTTCCCAACCCTGGCTGAACATGGAATCTTCTGAGGGGCTTTGGAAACAGGGCAGGCTGCTCCCCCGTTCCCACCCCCACCCCCAGATCCTGAATGAGATGATTTGAGATGTGGCTCTTTAAGTAATTCTGTTCTCAAGTATGAGAACCACTGGTACAGAATCTGAAATTCTATATACACTTTGCTTTTAGTAGCTATTGATGAGACGGAGTGTTTCTGGACTCATCAGAACACTGCACTCATTTCTTGGCAATACGTTAAAGTTGCTAAGAGTTAAGCAGTAAACCAAAATGAAGAAACACGATGTTAGGATGATGGCTATGTGCGGAAAAGCAGGTATTAGGAATGAGAAGCTGCAGAAAGTCATTTCTGTCAAATATAGTAATTCTCGACGTAGTTATCTCTACCCTAGTTTTGCAAGGTTCTCTCCAAGCATTTATATGCATTTTACTGGACCCCATGCTTCCTGGGGCAGAATATTTCTCTTTTGGTCCATTACTTTCCTTGTTTAATACCGCACTAATTTTCCATATAAGGCACCATATTTTTCTGAAGAAAAAAACGAGGTAAACATTTTTAAGCCCCAGTAGCTAAATTTGTTTGACTTTCTTCTAGATTCATCTACACCACAAAGTAAAGTAATTCCCAAGTCTTACTAGCCAAACCCCAAATGCTATTATAACTTAGCTACACCTACCTCTGGATTTAAAAAAAATAGCCTCAGATGGAGGCTGGGGACGTAGCTCCGAGGCACAAGTGCATGCCTGGCAAGTGCAGTCTTGAGTTTGAACTTTGGTCTCGCAAAAAGGCATCCAAGAAAAATCACAAAAGCAGCGAATTCAAAGATGAGCCATTCGTTTTTACTCAGCTTAGTCCAAAGCCACAGTTAGTGCTTTAGCGATTCCTGTACGGCTTCCGGACACGGTTTCACCATGCAACCAGCACACTGGTGGTCCTGAGCACACGCTTCCCGGGCACAGCACGCGGCGCTGGAATCCAGGAGCTCCTGAAGTGCCGGCGTCGCAATCTGTAGCAGCTGCTCAGAGCGCGGGACCGCAGGCACGGTCCAGTGGTGGCAGCGGGATGTGTCGCTGCGGGCGCGGGGTCCACAGCTCACACTGGGAGCGCGTCGGCGAGGCCGGTGGCACGCCGTATGCGGCCCAGGGCGAGGCGCAGGGCGGTGGCTCCGCCCCAAGGCAGCAGGCCCAGCAGCACAGCTAGCAGCGCGGCCACCTGCGCGCAAGCGCCCAGCACGGTGAGGGCCGTGCTGCGCAGCCCCACCGCGGCGTACAGCGTGACGCCCAGCGCCGCCAGGTAGAGGAGCGCGGGCCGCGACGGCGCCTCCTCGCAGCGCAGCAGGCGTCCGCACGCCGCGCCGCCCCTCAGCAGCGCGCCGCCCGTGAGCGCCAGCGCCGAGCCCAGCGACCAGAGCAGCGCGAACTTACGAGCGCGCAGCAGCAGCACGGGCGCGTAGAGCGCGGCCAGGCCGAAGCAGAGCGCGGCCAGCAACAGACACCCGCCGCCAGCCGCCAGCCGCTGCCCGCGCGTCACGCTCGGTACACAGGCCGGCCCGGCCGCCGCCGGCTCCGCGGGGCCCCGCGCCCAGGCCCACGGCAGGCGCGCGCGGCCCAGCCACGCCCCCGCCGGCCAGCGCCTTCCCGCGGGCTCCTGGGCCGTCTCCGCCGCCAGCAGCGGCTCCGCGTCCGCCGGCTTGCCCGCTTTGCCCTGCGCCAGGTAGTCCTGCAGCTGGCGGTGGAGATCAGCCATCTGGGACAGGCGGAGGCGGGGGCAGAGGCGCCGGCCTGGCCAGCCCTGCGGGACTGTGGGCCGCGCAGCGGACGGAAGTGCCTCGGCCTCCGCTGCCCGTTGGTCGTCCGAGGCGGAAGGGGTGGGGCCTGCGGCCTCCTTTTTTCACCTGCCTGTCAGCGGGATAGGCGATGTCTCCCTGAATCTTCTTTTTTCGCGTTTTATCCACTAGATAAATCCTGTGACGCGTTGAAAGCCTTGGGTTGGGGCCGGCCTGATAGCTCAGCGGACTAAAGCCCCTGCTTAGGCAGACGCAGGGGCTGGGATTCGATCCCCGGTGCGCGGTGCCGGCTCCGCCCCCAGGGCGCTCTGTGACAGCAACTGAGACTGGGTGGGTGCAATCCTGCCACGTGGGACGCTGAACACAGGACAGTCACTACGAGTCTGGTCTACGGAGTGAGACCCTGTGGACCCTTTACCAAATACATTAGAAAAAGTCGGGTGGTTGAGGGCTCAGTTTTACAAGATAGAGGAAAGTGTATAATGGCCTATGGCATTTTGTTTTAACTGCACATATCTACACTTTACAAGTTTATCTTTAAAAAAATGTTAAGAGATGGGGATTTAGCCCAGTGGTGCAGCTCCTGCCTGGTAAGCGTGAGGTCCTGAGTTCGATTACCAGTACCCTACAAATAACCATTTAGAGCTTAGGTAGTCTCTTTCGGAGGGCCACAGAAAACGGAAGGGTTAACCGTTCTGCAAAAGGTAATATGTTAGACTCCCTCACTCTTCGTGTCCAGCACTGTTGGCCATGTGCCTGACACCTTTGCTTTGCCTGCCATGCCCTTGTTGCATGTGACAAAGCATCGGGAGTGCAGATCTGTTCACAGTCCCCTGTGCCCTATTTTTTGTCACAGCTCTCTAGGAAGGTACCTTGGACACGTCGTTCCGGGCTTCCCAGATCTCCTTCCTTTCCATTCCTCCTGCAACTACTTTTAGCTCGGGTGCGCCATCTGTTTCACTTTTTGCAATTTGTAAATTGCTGCTTAAGAATAGGTCGTTTTCATTGTTGCCCAAGACCTGATTACCAGGATACAGCAACAGTGAGTGTGCCTGGCTGTCAATTCCAATGCAGTAAATATGCATGAAGGGCTTTGTTTGTAGGTGCTTCCTGAAGCCGTTCAAAACCCCATTGTAATTTGCTAGGTGGTATAGGTCACTGTTGTGAATTTAAGATGTGAGTAAAGAAAGTATGGTACAGTGTGTGTGGCACATGCTTGTAAATCCAATACTTGGGAGGGTGAGCAGGAGGATCCCAAGTTGGAGGCCAGCTTGAGCTACATAGACCCTGTCTCAGAATGAACAAAAGGACAGGTGGGATAGCGCAGGGATCTAAAACACCTGCTTAGGCAAGTGCTCAGGGACCACAGTTCGGTCCCTGGCACCACATGCTGCGCAGCCCTGCCCCCAGGGTGGGCTGAGCCAGCCACCCACCCAAAAAAGTACAATACAGCTAAGTTTTGCAAAGCAAGGAGAAATATTCCAGAACAAGATGTAAGTGCCTTAGGGAGACAAGACTTCCTCTAGCCTTAGGATTTACTTGAGTAGCTGTTTAGCTGGCCATTTAGTGAGCCTTTAAACCAACCCAGGCAGGGGAGACTTTTGCTTATTGTCTTACGCTTCACTTGTTGCTGGGACAAATACCTGACACTCAAAATGAAGGAAGGAAAGGTTTATTCAGCTCACAGTTGCTGGAGGTTTCAGTCCATATTTGGCTGGCCCAAGGCTGAGTAGAACAGGGCAGAGAGCATCCAGTTTATGGAGGCAGAGCAGCAACAATTGCAACAGAGGCAACCAACCAACCAGGGTGCAGAGAGCAACAGCATGAGTCTGTCTCTGTCTCTTTATATTACATTCAGGCTCTCTGCCTCAGCCTATCTGCCTTAGGCCACACCCATAATCCCAGAAGGACTCAGACCCATAATCCCATCTGTAGTAAAACACATAATCCCAGGGGATCATGAATCAAGTCTCAAACTCTAGAAGTCCCCACCCCATGATTGCGTGAGGCTTTGGGGAACAGCTAGACATAAACCATAACATTCCGCCCCTGGACCCCCAAAGTCTCATGCACATCCCTTTGTGCAAAAGACATTTTAACCCATCTGGAAGAGTTGCCAAAGTCCCAACAGTTTCGGCATTGCTGAAAAGTCCAAGTTTCAAGTCTCCTCCAAGATCCAAGGCAAACCCTCAACTGTGAGCTCCCTATATAAAAGAAAAGTTAAACATATCCAACATCCCAAGGTACAAGATAAGCATTACCAATCCAAGTGTTGCAAACAACAGGGTAATGCAAAACACTGAGACCAACACATGTCTAAACTCCAGCAGGGTAAACATTAAATCCCATAGTTCCAACTGGAATATCCAAAGCAGTCTTCTCTGAGTTGTGAGCTCCAAAAGCCTTACACCGCTCCACCCCTGTGACACTCTTGGTGGTAGTTTCCATGGCTTCTCTCAGGCCAGATTTGCTCCCTCTTTGCAGTTTCCCTTAGATGATCCACATTTCTGGCTTTTCCAAACTTCTGGGGTTTCCACTGAATAGGCTTCTCATTCTGCTCCACACACTGCCCTCTCAGGGGCACATAGCCTGGCCTTCCAGGCCTTCTTCTGAAATTGAGGTGGAAGCCTTCGTAACCTAACACCTCTTGCATTGTGAATGCACCTAAAACCAATGTCATGTGGATGATGCCAAGGTCTGCTGCCAGCTAGAGCAGTAGCCAGGCTTCCTTCTTTCTTGGCTATAGGGGTTGAGGGCCTGGATTGATGAACACTCTGACCTTGATTCTGAGAAACAAATTCTCCATGCTTGCGCCATTTTGGAACCTGGTTTGGCTGATGCCACCATTCTGGTACTTGGGTCTCTGTGGCTTTCTTCTCAAGACAAATCCTCTCTCCTTTGCAATTCTGGGGCTGCAAAGGGTGGAGAGCTGCCACCTCTTGTGTTTCCCTCGGGCCATCTTTTTGATTCTCTGGTTCCCTCCCAGCAATGGAGATCTTTCAGCTGCATCTTTGCAGGCCAAAGCTTTCCTGGTGTTTGCTTTCTGGCCAAACTCACATTTTAAATCATCCTGCTTGACTCTTTGCTCTTGATTCTCGACATAAATCTGGCTAAAAGCTGTCAGTAACAACCATGCCACTGCCCTAATAGTTCCCTGCTTTGAAATATCTCTTAAAAGATTAATCAGTCCGCCATGCTTAATCTCAGTCTTAGGCAAAGTCTCTGGCATGAGCAAAATTCCGCACAAATCATCTGGAGTCCAACAACCAGTGCTGTCCTCAGCAGAAACCTCCCCTGCCTCGTCTTTACAGGCAGGACTTGTGTCAGTCTTCTGGTCTGAGTTCTGACCAGAATCTCCCCTACAGAACAGCCGAAGCTTTTCCAGTACTTCACTTATAGGCAACATCTCTGAACCTTTTCTGTCTCTTCCCATAAGCCATTCCCAAAAGCTTGTAATCCACATGGTCAGGTCAGTCACAGCAATGACCCCACTTCTCTGGTATCAAATTTTGTCTCAGTGGGGCTGGTGAGATGGTTCAGTGGTCTAAAGTGCCTGCTTAGGAAAGCTCAGGCAACTGCGGGGACTGCGGTTTGATCCCCGGCACCACATGCTGCGCCAGCCCCACCACCAGGGCAGGCTGAGCCAGCCACAAAATAAATAAATAAAGAAACAAAACAAGCAAATAAATAAATAAATAAAATTAAAAAAAAAAATTTTTGTCTCAGTTGCTTTTTACTCATTGCTGGGACAAATACCCAACACTCAAAATGAAGGAAGGAAAGGTTTATTTAGCTCACAGTTGCTGGAGGTTTTAGTTCATATTCGGCTGGCCCAAGGCTAAGTGGAACAGGGCAGAGAGCATCCAGTTTATGGCGGTGGAACAGCAACAATCGCAATAGAGGCAACCGAGCAACCAGAGTGCAGAGAGCAACAACCAAGTCTGTCTCTCTATCTCTCTTTATATTACATTCAGACTCTCTGCCTCAGCCTATCTACCTTAGGCCACACCCATAATCCCAGAAGGACTCAGACCCATAATCCCATCTGTACTAAAACACATAATCCCATTGGATCATAAATCAAGTCTCAAACTCTAGAAGTCCCCACCCCATGATTGCATGAGGCTTCGGGGGACTAGACATAAACCATAACACATACAGTGTTGTCTTAGTTACACGTGAGTTTTGGGAACATTTTAGATCTAGACCATTAAAAGCTAGCTTACTGGGCTTCTAATTCTCAAGGACTATGAGCCAAATAGGCATCTATTTTGTCTGTGTGTGTGTGTGTAGGGGGGTGGTGGTTATTGAGACTTGAACTCAGGACCTTGTTCTTCCAGGCAAGCACTAATGCTGAGCTATGTCCTGATCCCACTTCTATTGTTTAAAATTGCAGTCTAGGATTCTGTTTTAGCAGCAGACAGAACAGGTGCCCATTGTATACAGGGAAGAAAAAATGTATTTTGGAAACACTTTAGAGGAATCTTGGGTAATATTTGGGACTGACTGGCTCTGAGACAAAACTCTAGCAAGGTTGGAGAGAAGAGCTGAGTTTGGTACCTGTAGTGATCAATACATTATATCAATTTGGCTGCATTGTCTGGCTGGCTGTTCCACACTTTTGAGCTGTGAGGGCCCTGCCCCAGAAAAACTCAGCACAAAAAGGGTTGAGGAAGAATTCAGCATTTCACTTCATCGGATGAATGAAGTGAAATGACAGTCTTCCCAGTCAGCTTGGACTTTATCTCCTGGCTTCCAGCACAGACTCTTCAGGCTCTACATTGGATCCTTCAGCTTTCTGTAGCAGATTTGTGCAGACACAATGGCTGACCATTACAGAACGTTAGAAACCAGTAGAGACTGTTAGATATAGAACATTGCAGTGAGTGTAAAAGCCTTGGGACTGAATCCTTCAGTTGGTAGTGTGCAGACACTCTTGGCACACTTCTTCATCTGACCCCACTCCCGGTACCAAATTCTGTCTTAGTTACTTTGCTCTCGTTGTTGGGACAAATACCAGACATGCAAGATTAGGGGAGGAAAGGTTTATTTAGCTTGCAGTTACTGGAGGTTTCATAATTTAAAGCAGCCTGAATTACATAGCAAGACCTTGAGACTATGCCTCTATGTCCAGAATGATTTCACTCCATACTTTGGAGAGACCACCACCTGGCAGGAGGGGGAGGGGCCTCTGACAGCCCCGCCCTGAAGCCCTGGCCATTCTTTGGCCCTGCCCCTTGAGCCTCGTGCTTGACAGCCCCATGATTTACATGCGGCTTTGTGGAAACAACTACATACAAACCATAACAGTATCATTTCCCTAAGTTAGGTCAAAAGTCTTTAACGATAACATACGTTGAGCCAGGAGTAGTGCCACACACACCGGAATTCCAGCGCTTGGGAGGCTGAGGTAGGAGGGTCACCATGAATTTAACTCCAGCCTAGGCTATATAGCAAGACCCTGTCTCAAAACACAACAAAAAGATAAAAGACTTGTTGTATACCACTGCCCAAAAGCAGTGGAACCAAATGAGGATGGCTGGAACATCCAAAGCTGAGAGCCAAAATAAACTCTTATTTCTAAGTTGATTAAGTGCTTAAATCTTTTTAATCATTCATGTATTTGGGACAGGGTCTTGCTACACTGCTTGGAATTCTAGTGATCGTCCATCCTCAGACTCCTCAGCCCTGGGATTACAGGTGTCTACCACCATGCCCGGTTTCAGGAGCAGCCCACTTGGGGTTCCAGGGCTGGCATGTCATGTGATACCAGGGATGGAACTTGGGTGCTTGTGCTTGCCAGGCAGGCTCTTAGAGTGCTGAGCTATGAGCTATCTCTCCCCACTCTCCTCTTTTTGTTTTTGTTTTTTTCAATAGTGGAGTCCATAGAGTGGGTTCAAGACCAGTCTAAGCTATAGAATGATGCCCAATCTAAACAAAACAACCCTCAAAATTTAAAGGTCTTCTGTAATTTAGTGGAGTTCACAAGAAATACAGCCTAGTGTGTATTTTATTTCTGAAGGAAAAGAATAGTTTTGTTGCAAAAGGTGATGTTTTGTAAAGTTCCTACCCTCTTGTGTTCAGATAGCTTTCATTCTGGTTGTAAGAGTGATATTTATTACATTGGAAACTGACAAAAGCTTTATTTATTGTATCTTTTAGGGAAGGTTCTACAGGGTGTTCAGGGTCTCACTACTGATCAGACTCATAGTGATCCACCTGTTGTGATTCCAGCCTCCCAAGAGCTGGAATTACAGGTGTGTGACCACATACCCAGTCTCAATTGCCTCTCAATGCGCCTCAGTGGTAGGGCCAGCACGGCAGGCCTGGGGATCCAATCTCCAACTCCTGTGCCTGCTCGCAGGTGCTTTAATCCAAAAGCTTTAAATGCTTATTATTTGATGGTAGCAACAATGAACACATTGCATAGTAACAGCATGGGTGTCTACTGCCAGCAGACCCCTGAGACTGTCAGTTCAAGACTAAAATTTTACAGCAAAAGACAAAATCTGGAAATTATTTTTCCCTTGGTTTAATACCTGGAGTTTGGAAAGTTAAAATGTTAGTGAAGCTGGTTGAGTTTCATGGGGTTGTTTCCTTTTTCTATTTCCTTCGCATTTCTCATAAGGAGTTACTCATTCTGTGATGGAACTTAACTGGACAACAGAGTCTACCTTTGCAGTTTATACTGACGTTTATTATAACTTTGGGTATTTATGGAATTGAAATTTCTCATTTAGGAAAAGAAGTCGGGCATGGTGGCGCATGCCTATAATCCTCGCACTTGGGAGGCTGAGACAGGAGGATCGGTGAGAGTCCGAGACCAGCCTGGGCTACAAAAGTGAGCACAAGGCCAGTCTGAACTGCACAGGGAGACCCTGTTTCAAAAAGACAAAAAAAGAAAAAAAAAGTTTCTATCATTTAGGAAAAGAGCAGTATTATTTGCAAGTATGTTACATTCTGTTTATTTTTGTGTTATCTTGACTTTTTTTTTTTTTTTCTTTTTGAGACAAGGTCTTGCTGCCTAGTTCAGGATCAGGGAGATAGCTCAGCGACTTCAGCGCCTGCCTGGCAAGCACAAGGTCCTGAGTTCAATCTCCAGTACGAAGAAAACCTATGTAGTTCAGGTTGGCCTCAAACTCACAGTGATTTTTTCCTGCCTCCTGCTGAGCTTGCAAGTTCACTAAAGCCTGGCCATTTTTTTGTTTAACTGTATCAAAGTTTTATGGAAGGTAGGAAAAGAAAGACTCTTTTTCAGAGTGACTTTGGGCAAAGTAGAAGAGGGAAAGAAGTCCACCCTACAGCCTGACGGTGGCCACCACGCGCGAGAGAACATAGTAGCCCTATGTTTATTTTTTAAATGTCTTAATATTGGCAATTTGAAGTGCCAACAACGGGACAATGCTGTTTCTCAGGTACCTATGATTGGACTCCTATCTTAAAAATTTTTTTACTTTAAAGAGGAAAAATAAAAATAAAGCAATATAAAACAATACAAATGTTACAGAATTTCAAAACAAGAATAGAAAATTAACATTTATTGTTATGTTACATATTGTTATCATCAAATTTGTTCCTCAGATTACCAGGTACATGTGTGAACATAGATCCAATGATTAAATGTTAACTCTTCCTTTCAATAAGCCTTGTTTTCCTTGTCCTTTTCATTTTTTAATTTATTTTAAAGAGTATAACAATAATAGATAAAGGACCTGTGCGACAGCTCAGTGGACTAAGCACCTGCCTTGGCATGTGCAGGAACCAGGGTTCAATCCCTGGTCCCACATGCCATGCCAGCCCCACCTCTGGGGTGCATTGAGCTGTGACCAAGTCCAGGCGTGGTGGCACACACCTGTAATCCCAGTGCTGGGGAGGCTGAAAACAGGGAGATCACTACGAGTCTGAGTTGTATGGCAAGACCCTGTACCAAATACATAAATGAGAAGAAAGAATAACAGATAAGACATTAGAGATAGTATTCAACTGTGTTTGTTATACTGCACATTGCTGTCCTCAGTGTAGTTACTCAGATTATAGACATTAGCATATAGAGTCAGTCAAAGTAAAAAATTTAGACATTCACTGTTACTTTAAAAAAAACCCATAGAAATTAGTAATATAGGGACCAGGGAGATAATAAGCACCTGCCTGGCAAGTGCAGGGTCTTGAGTTCAATCCCAGGTACTGCAAAAGGAAAAAAAAAAAAAAGAAAAAAAAGAAATTAGTAGTATAATCATCTTAGCTGTCCTGTGTATATGTACTAGCATGATGTTCCTGCTTTTTCTCCTTTTTTCCTTTCCCCCATCTCCATTGTTTATTTTTATGTTCGGTTTCTTTCCATTTGACTATATCATATCTTTCAGATTTTATTCTTTTAGGTTCTTACACTAGGGAGACAATACTATGTTTTCATATGTGGGTCTGATTTATTTCACTTCTGAATACAGCCTCTAGTTGCATCCATTTACCTATAAAAGCTTCAAGTTTATCTTTATAGCTGAGTAATACCCCACTGTATAAAAATACCACATCTCTTTTACTCATTCTTCAGGTGATGGGAATTTGGGTTGAATGGGACTCCCAATCCTAGCTTTTTTTTTTTTTTTCCAGGACCGAGGTTCGAACTCATGCCTTGCACTTGCCAGGCAGGCACTTGTGCCCCTGAGCTATTTCCCTGTCCGCAAAATCCTAGCTTTTTGAGGAGTCTCCACACTGATTTCCATAGTGGTTGTACCAGTCTGCTGTCCTACCCAACAGTGCAGAAGGGTCCCTTTTCCTCGTTGCCTCTCCAGCATTTGTTATTAGTTGACTTTTTTATGACAGCCATTCTTAATCGAGTGAGCTAGAATCTCAGTGTCGCTTTAATTTGCGTTTCTCAAATGACCAGTGCTGTGGAACTTTTTTTTTTTCATATTCTTATTTGCCATTTGTATTTCTTCCTCTGAGCAGTGTCTATTCATTTTAGATGCCCATTTTTGGGTTGGGTCTTTGAATTTTGGGTGACTGATTTTGTTTTTTAGTTCTTTATTTTTTTAAAATGTATTTAGTACAGGGTCTATGAAGTCTCACTACATAGATCAGACTTGTAGCAATTCTGCTGTTTTCAGCCTCCTAAGTGCTGGGTTTGCAGGTGTGCGCCACCACACCCAGTCTTGTCTCAGCACACCCTGGGGGCAGGGCTGGCACAGCACACCAGGGATTGAATCCTGGCTCCTGTGTCTGCCTAAGCAGGTGCTTAATCCACTGAGCTATCTTGCCAGCCCTTTTAATTCTTATATATTCTAGAGAGAAGCCCTTTGTTTGAGTGTCTATTGCTAGGATTTTTTCCCAAATTGTGGGTTGTCTTTTTCACTCTGTTGGTCATTTCTTTTGATGTGCAGAAACTTCTCAGTAAGATGAGAACCCGGTTGTGGATTCTTCGAAGTATTTCCTGTGCAGTTTGGTTTTTGTTTATGATCTCTCTGCCTACCCTTAAGTCTTCAAGATTTCCACCACCTAGTTTCTCTTCTAGTATAGTGTTTCTGTTTTACTGCTTAGATCTTTAATCCATTTTGACTTTAGTGCATGGTGATAGACTTAGATATAGTCTTAATTTTGGGCATGTGGAGAGCCAGTTTTTCCAGTACCATTTGTTAAAGAGGCTATCTTTCTTCCAGTGAACATGTTTGGCCCTTTTTCAAAGATAAGGTGGCTGAGTGTGTTTATAGTTGTGTCTGCATCTTCTAATTTGTTCTGTTGATCCTCAGGTGTTTTGTTTTTGTTTTTGTTTTTTTACCAGTACCATGCTGATTTTATCACTGTAACTTTATATTATAATGTGAAGTCAAGGATTGTGATACCTCCAACCTCGCTTTTGTTGGTCAAGATTGCTTTTGCTATCTTAGGTCTTTTCTGGTTCCAGATGAATTTTAGGAATGTTTTCTCTAGATTTGTGTTATGCCGATGGTATTTTGATAAGGATTGTATTAAATCTGTATAACAATTTTGAAAATATGGCCATTTTCACAGTGTTGATTCTTTCTATCCAGGAGCAAGGAATATCTTTCCATTTTCTAAAATTCTCTTCAATATCTTTCAGAGTAGTGTAATTTTTCATTGTATAGTTCTTTTACTTCATTTGTTAGATTAATTCCTAAGTATTTCACTTTGGGGGATGTTATTGTGAAGGGTATTGTTTCTCTTTCAGTGAGTTTGTTATCTGTGTAGAGGAATGCTGTTGGTTTTTGGATGTTGACTTTGTACCCTGCTATGCTACTGAATTTGTTTATTAATTCTAGGGGTTTCTTCTTTCTTTTTTCTTTTGTTTTTTTTTTTTTTTTTGTTTCTGTTTTTGTGAGACATGGTCTCACTGTGCAGTTTGGGCTGGCCCCAGGCTGGTTTTAAACTCACAGAGATCCTTTTGGCTCGACCTCTCAAATGCTGGGAGTACAGGTATGTGCCACCAGGCCCAGTTCCCGGGTCACACGGTGCACGCCTGTATCCAGGTCTAAAAGATCACATGACATGTGGGGCCAGGGATCAAACTTGGGTCCTTGTGCTTGCCAGGGAGGTGCTTATGCCTCTGAGCTATCTCTGGCTCCTCTAGGAGTTTGTTGGTGAAGCTTTTTGGGTCTTCCATGTAGAGTATCATATCATTTGTGAAAAATGATAGTTTAGCTTCTTCCTTTCCAGTTCTTATTCCTTTCATTTCTCTCTCCTGTGTAATAGCTCTGGCTAATGTTGCCAGAACTGTATTGAATAGGAGTGATAGTGGACATCCTTATCTTGTACCTCATAGGAGAGTAAAA
>PVKN010002999.1:0-23459 GCA_004027915.1 Capromys pilorides
TTTTTTTTTTTTTTTTTTTTTTTTGTTTGTTTGTTTGTTTGCTTCTTTATTTATTTTGTGGCTGGCTCAGCCTGCCCTGGTGATGAGGCTGGCGCAGCATGTGATGCCGGGCATCGAACCGCAGTCCCTGAAGTTGCCTGAGCTTTTCTAAGCAGGCGCTTTAGACCACTGAACCATCTCGCCGGCCCCGCCTAGGCCAGTCTTGAACTCACACTGATCCTCCTGCCTCAGCCTCCCAAGCCTTAAAATTTATTTAATATCCTAAGGCTAAATCTTAGGCGAGTCAGGGAGATAGCTCAATACACTAAGTGCCTGCCTGGCAAGTGAAAGGTCCTGAGTTCAATCCCTGATACCGCAAATAAATCTATCTATCTATCTATCTATCTATCTATCTATCTATCTATCTATCTATCTATCTATCTTATGGGCTGGTGAGATGGCTCAGTTGTATAAAGCGCCTGCTAAAGCAAGCTTAGGCAACCATAGGGCCCCAGCACCACATGCTGTGCCAGCCCCACCCCAGAGCAGGCTGAGCCGGCCATAATATAAAATAGATAGATAGATAGACAGACAGACAGACAGACAGATAGATAGAGCTAAATCTTAGCAAAACTGTACTAGAGTAATAAACCATAGAGTAAATCTATTTTTTTTCTTTTTCATCAAGTAAATCTAGATCTCTCATTAATTTAAAAATCATTTAGGGGGCTGGGAAGATAGCTCCATGTCACAAGTGCCTGCCTGGCAAGTGCAAAGTCATGAGTTCAAACCCCAGTCCTCCAAAAAAAAAAAAAAATCATTTAGGAGCTGGGCCATGGGGGCACACATCTGTAGTTCCAGCACTTGGAAGGCTGTGGCAGGAGAATCAGTGTGAGTTCGAGACTAGCTTGGGCTACAAAAAGTGAGCTCAAGGCCAGCCTTATCTGCATAGCGAGACCATGTCTCAAAAAGATAATAATTAAAAAAAAGTCATTTAGGGTGGGTGATGGGATGGTAAGTGCCTTTATTTTTATGTATTGGTACAGGGTTTCATTAGATAGCTTGGACTATTAGTGATCCTCCTGTTTTCAGCCTCCCCAGTGGTGGGATTACAGGTGTGCACCAACACACCCAGATTTGTTGATCAGCTTAGCTGGGCCTGGGGCGGGGCCTGTGCAGCATGCGGGACTGAGGAAGAACCCTGGTCCCTGCACTTGCCAAAGCAGGCACTTAGCCTGCTGAACTGTCTTGCTGGCACACCTTTTTTGTTTTATGTTTGCTTGTATTCTCAGATAGGGTCCTCCTCTATATGTCAGGCTGACCTTGAACTCCCCCCACACACACACAGGCTCTTACTTGGTACCCTGGGCTGACCTTTAGCTCATGGCCATCCTCCTGACACAGTGCTGGGATTACAGGCTTGTGTGCCCTCCCACATTTTTATGCCCAGAAAACAACAGACTGATACTTTGAACATTTCTTGGATTAAAAAGTTCTTTTTTTTTTTTTGTGGGACCAGGGTTTGAACTCATGACCTTGTACTTGCCAGGCAGACACTTGTGCCACAGAGCTATCTCTTTGGCCCCAAAAAGTTCACTTTCTTATTGTCATATGTTTGTTCATTTTTGGTTGCTTTTTTAGTATCAATTACATGTTAAGGGATTCTTTTTTATTATTTATTTATATTTATTTATTTGTTTGTTTATTTGCGGTACCAGTGATCAAACTCAGGATCTGAGCTATCTCCCCAGCCCCCAAAATTCACCTTTTTAACAGCAAATAGGGGGCCAGGAAGATAGTCCCGTGGCACAATTGCCTGCCTGGCAAGTGCAAGGTCCGTGAGTTCAAACCCAGTCCCACCAGAAAACAAAACGAACAAACAAGCAACAATAATGGCAAATATTCCTTTTTTTTTTTTTTAACTTTATCTTTACGTTATGGCTGGCTCAGCCTGCCCTGCGGATGAGGCTGGCATAGCATGTGGTGCCGGGGATCAGCCTAAACTTTCCTAAGCAAGCACTTTAGACGGCTGAGCCATCTTGCCAGCCCCAAGATTTTGTCCTAAAAAAAAAAAAAACAGGGCCGATATTGCTCAGTAGCACAGCACCTTCCTGGCAAGTGCAACATCATGAGTTTGATTCCCAGTTAAAAAAGGGGGTGGGGGGTGCATGCCTGTAATCCCAACACTGGGAAGGCTGAGGCAGGAGGATAGTCAGTCACCAGTTCAAGACCAGCTTAAACTACACAGTGAGATTGTGTTTCAAAAAAGGGGGGGGGGCATATGGTGTGATTTGTGGTGATAAAGCACCATTTTATTTTTTATCAGCTTGTTTTAGCTTGAACAATACAATGTAAATTGAAAAAACATATTTCATGACAGCTTGGAATATTTTTTTTTTTGGTGGGACTAGGGTTCATACTCAGGACCTTGCACTTGCCAGGCAGGCACTTGTGCCACAGAGCTATCTCCCCAGCCCCTAACCTTGGAATATTTCAAAAGTTACTGCCCTTAGAAAGGATACGTCATCACAGAGGATGACTTGGATAAGTTGGAATGCTTGGCGTATTTTTGGCTTTTTGCCGCTCCTATAAGGCTTGCCTAAACAGACATTGTCAAAATCAGATGCCACGTGTTAAGTCTCTGGTTTGGGGGTGGAGGGGAGTGTGTTACTGGGAATGGAACTCAGGACCTTATGCTTCCAAGACAGGCATTACACCAAAGCTAATTCCCTGGCCCATGTGTTAATCTTACGACATTTTCTGGTCTCTTTCCTACCTACCACCTAATAAACTTACTAACAGATACCAAATAGCCTCCAAGTGATTATGTAAAATTAGAATCCATTTATTCATTTATCAGAATTTTTTTTAAAAAGGGCCAGCAAGATAGCTCAGTGGTCTAAAGCACCTGCTGGGCAAGCTTAGGCAACCACAGGGACCGTGGTTCAATCCCTAGCACCACATGCTGCACCAACCCTACTCCCAGGGCCGGCTGAGCTGGCCATTAAATAAATAAATGAATAAATGAATGAATAAAGAATTAAAAAATTTTATTGAGATGATGTCTTGCTATGTTGTCCAAGCTGGGCTTGAACAGAGCATCTTTCTATCTTATCCTTCCAATTAGAGGTTCTAGGCCCTGTTGTAATATATTAATGTTCTTGTTGTTTGTTTTGGTACTGGAAATCAAACTCAGAATCTTGCATTTGCCAAGTAGGCGCTGTGCTGCTGAGCTACATCCCCAGCTCATCATAAATTAATGTTTTCTCAGTAGTAATGCCCTTGCCTTTCTGGATTTCACAGCCTTTGGAAAACAAGATAATAGAGAATATTCCTGATAATTTTTTGCTTCTGGTTTTTTTTCTTTTCTTTTCTTTTCTTTTCTTTTGTTTAGATAGGGTTTCACTATTTAGTCCAGGCTGGCCTTGAACTCATGGCAATCCTCCCTCAGCCTCTTAGCCTCCCAGCCTCCCCATCAGAGTGCTAGGATTACACGTGTACACCTCCACGCCCAGCTAACCAATTGATAATCTAATGTGATAAAGATTGTTAGAGAGGGGCCAGGGAGGATAGCTCCATGGCACAAGTGCCTGCCTGGAAAGTACAAGGTCATGAGTTGGAACCCTGGTCCCACCAAAAAAAATGTTAGAGGTCATTTAGAGATTATGGATTAGAACTACACTAGCCAGCCCACAAATCCCCTGGAAAGCCACACTAAAAACATTTCTTGCATTTTATTTGGTTTGGAATAATAGGCACTAGCAATTACCTTACATACTTATACCCCTGTATATTTTCTTTTTTTTTTTTTTTTAAATTTTACTTATTTATTTATTTGTTTGCTTGTTGTGTTTGTTTGTTTCTTTATTTATTCATTTTGTGGCTGGCTCAGCCTGCCCTGGTGGTGGCGCTGGCGCAGCATGTGGTGCCGGGGATCGAACCGCAGTCCCCGCAGTTGCCTGAGCCCTCCTAAGCAGGCGCTTTAGACCACTGAACCATCTCGCCGGCCCCTACCCCTGTATATTTTCACTTTATATAGTATAGAAGAGGTATTTCTCAATCATATTGAGGAAACTGAAAAGAAAAGCACATTTTTGTCCAGAGCTTTCTCATAACTTTACATTTATATAAACTATTCCAGAGGTTATTTTAGTTAGCCAGGAGTAATATTGAGCTACATCCTTTGGAAACAACTATCATGGTCAGTAAACTTCTTAAAAATATTTATGCTTACCAGGCAGGTACTCCTGGTACCTCCCTAGCCCCATGATCAGTAAACTTTTAACTTGGAAAATTTACTTAAAAATCATTTTGACAAAGGCCTTCATATTTATGTACTAGTTACTTTAAGAAAAAAAGAAAACTGATTTGGGGCTGGGGAGATAGCTCCATAGAGTAAGCGCTTGCCAGGTACCTGAATTCAATCTCCAACTCCACAAAAACAAAAAAAGTAAAAATAAAAAATAAAAAAACTGGTTTATGAGCTGGGTGTGGTGGCACATGTCTATAATCCCAGCACTTGGGAGTCTGAGGCAAGAAGATCACAGCGAGTTCAAGACCAGCCTGGGCTACAAAGTGAGCTCAAGGCCAGCCTGAACTGCATAGTGAGACTCTGTCTCAAAAAGACCAAAAAAAAAAGAAATGGTTTTATTACTCCAGCATTGATTAATCTTCACTTTTTTTTTCTATTGAGCATCTCCCCAGCCCCTCTTTACTCTTTTACATTAAGATTCATTTAACTTCGGTTCCTACCTTCAATATATATTCAGCACCAACTGCAGCCAAGCTTTATCTTTCATTGCCTTGTGTGTCTTTTTTTGAAACGAGGCCTCCATATGTAGCCCAGGCTGACCTTAAATTCATAGCGATCTTGCCTCAGCCTCCTGAGTGCTGGGATTACAGGCATGTGCCACCATACCCACCTAGTTATTATGTATATAGCTAGGAACAGAATTAGTATAACATTTTTATTTGAAAAGCAAAAAATAAAGGTTATTTGAGAGATCTGGGATTTTCTTTTCTTAAGATGAAAATTCTTTGCACTGGGCCTCATAGAGACCTGTCCTCCTTCAGTTACTTGGCATATCAGGGAAACCTCTAGAAAGAGGATACAACCAGAAAGGACCACAATGTGCCAGTTAGACAGCTTAGTGGACTAAAGGGACTGGGGTTTGATCCCCAGTGTGCCTTGCCAACCCTGCTCCCTGGGGTGTGCTGAGATGGCAATTGAGACTGGGCATGGTGGCACACACCTGTAATCCCAGCACTTGGGAGGCTGAAAACAGGAGGAGCACCACAGGTCCAATCTGTATAGTGAGACCCTGTACTAAATACATTTTTTTAAAAAAAGGACCACAAACAGGACTAGGGAGATAGCTCAGTGGTCTGAGGGCCTATCTGGCAAATGGAAGGCCACAGGTTCGATCCCCACTACTACATTCCCTGTGGGCCTCAAAATCCTGGGTGTACCAGGCCAGCCACTGAAACCAAGTGTGGTGGCACATGCCTGTAATCCCAGCACTGGGGAGGCTGAAGTAGGAGGATCACTACAAGTCTGGGCTGTATACTCTGTACTAAATAAATATTTAAAATATTTAAAAAACCACAAACTACAAATGTCTCCACATGATAGTGTGTTCATACTGAGACAGGATAACAAAATAGCCCCTAAATCTGTTTTTCTCTGCCCAAATCTTTTATGTTCATCTGTTTTTTTTTTTTATTTATTGCTTTATTTTTTTTTATTTTATTTTTATTTATTTGTTTGCTTGTTGTGTTTGTTTGTTTCTTTTTATTTATTCATTTTGTGGCTGGCTCAGCCTGCTCTGGTGGTGGCACTGGCGCAGCATGTGGTGCCGGGGATCGAACTGCAGTCCCCGCAGTTGCCTGAGCCCTCCTAAGCAGGCGCTTTAGACCACTGAACCATCTCGCCGGCCCCTCATCTGTTTTATATTGTATGTGGTGCTGTGGGAACCAGAAAAGTTCCCCAGAGGAATTCAAGTTGGGGAAAAGCTAGGTTAAGGTGAACACTTTACATGAAAGGTCTCCTGTGCTCTGCTGTAGAGCATGAGCCTTTGGAGTGAGGACAGGAATGTTTTCGGTTCCGCCAAAGTGGTGGATACATGTAACCATAAGTACAAATAAGGGACCTGTAATATAGCGCAGTGATAAGGCATTTCCAGTGGTGGTTTTTTAAAAAACCAGGCATGGTGGTACAGCACTGTAACCCCAGATTTTGGGAGACTAAGGCAGGAAGATAGCTAGGAGTTCAAAACTAGCCTATACTGCATAGTAAGACTCTGTCTTAAAAAAAAAAAAAAAGAAGAAGAAGAAGAAGAATGTGTCCTGTTCTCTCAGCCATTCCCCTTCCCAGCCAAACTGAATTCAGAGGAAGAGAAAAGGGTCCGGTCCCTCTTGGTCAGTGATACTGGTCTTTAGTTTTACTTATTTTTGGTACAGGTGATGGAACTCGGGACCTTGTGCGTGCCAGGCAGTGCTTATGCTGAGCATTTCCCCAGCAGTGATACTGCCCTTTAATGCTACTCAGCTCTGGGAGGAGCAGGCTGCAAATGCTGCGTTTACCTTTTTCAAAAGCCATGAGGGTGACAATGACAGATTTCAGCATAGAACAGCATATCATGTCATTTACAGGTCGCTAATCACTTTGCCTTTTCTTTTTCAGTGAACGAGATAATTGGAAGAGATATGTCCCAGGTTTCTGTTTCCCAAGGCCCACAAATTAGCAGAGATACTCCTCACCTGGGTCCCGAATGCCTGGACTGAGGAAGATCTGACCAGCTCTGAGAGTGCTGACTGCAGCTTTGTGTCCACCACCAACTTCTCAGCATGTTCCTCTTTTGGACCTTGAGTTTCCAATTCTTTCACCTTCAGGACTGGTGCCAGGGATTGGACTTAGCATTTGTGGAGAGTGGCATCCCTCCACCTCTGGCCTTGGTTAACTTTTGTAAAAGAATCAGAGCAGCATGGGCTGTTGAGCTGTGGAAAAATGAGCTTTGCATTTTTATATTTAAATAGGATACTTTTATATGATGGGTGCTTTGAGTGTGAATGCAGCAGGCTCTCCTTTTCAGAGCTGTTGCTTTTGCAAATGACTTGGTTGTGTAGCTAGGATTGGTGATTTGTATTTTCTGGTCATTTGAAAGGCCCTTTAGTTTTGATACTTTACAAATAGGAACTTTTGATAAAACCTTCTAGAGGCAAGTGGGGGGAAAATTATCCTAAGCCCGTAACTATGCCTCAGAAACTCAGCATGTGTCCTGAAGCCATAGATTTCTAGGAAATAAAGCCAAATGTAGCTCATACTCATAAAAGTAAATTGTTGTTAGATAAAACAAGAAGAGACCATTCCATCATTGAGGTGTTGGAATATAAAGACATTCCAGAGCATAGCCTTTTTTATAACTTTCTAGGTCATCTTTCTGCAGTCTTTCCTTACTGGCTCCATGTTGATACTGCTTTTTTTCCTTCAAGAGTATAGGTTAAGATGGCTACGTGCAAGGTGACTTTGAAAGTAGTTACCAAGCAGTTTTAGGTTGGAAACTCTCATGTTTTTGCCAGCCTAAAAACTAATGCTCTATTTGGCCCCAGATTCTCTTCCAAGTGGAACATCTGCCTTTGGGGGTTCTATTACCTTTAAAGCAAGTCTCCTGATGGCTCAGGCAGCTTTCTAGTTGTAACTGTGCTAGAGGCCAACCTACCTGTATCAGGAGCTAAGCACAATGAGCTGTGAATCAGGATGGGCAGAGAACATTGAGGATTCCAGATGGGAAGGCTTATCTCGCACTCTGTTGACAGCTTGAAATCATTTTGGCCTACCCCATCCCATGTGTATGACCTAAACACCAGCCTCTCCAGAAGGCACTGAGGCATGTCTAAAATGAGGTGGCATCATAGACCTTACGCTCCACACCAAAGATGCCCTGGTGCTGCTGCCAGTGACTGACATCCAAGGCGGGGCCAGCAGAAACTCCAGCCTGCTATCTACCAAAGGCCGTGCCCAAATTGGGTACTTTTCTCAAATCCTGCCGTTAAACCTGCCTCCAGTGGGATTTGTTACTTGTTTCTAGGCATATTTCAAAAGTCTTGAAGTTTGTAGTAATACATTTTTAAATGAAATAAATTTTAATTTATTCAAGGAGCAAATTTGTTGAGTGCCTACACCTGAGAGAGTGTTGGGCTAGTTAAAGACTTGATGTTATTCAAGTTAATTGTGGGCCCTGGATGCCAGGACATTCTCTGCTGAGGTCAAGTCAGGCCTAAGCGAAGAGCAGATGTATTGGTCACCACCTCTACCCAGCAGCATAGGAGCTGTTAGTCCTGTGTGAAGTATGGCCTTTTTTAAAAAGCCATTTTAGATTTCTCCTATCAAAATAGAGAACAGTATTATTCAGCAAATCGCTATAGTCCCTTAGAGCTGGGTGTTTCAAATTTTTCTGAAAGTGGATTATGTGTCTGAATGTGGATAGTCAGATTTACTCAGGTAAAGAGACATGGCCAGAGTTGCTTCTACCCTCTTTTGTCCCTAAAGTAGCTGCCTCACATAGGGTCCTGCAGGACCCTCTGGGAGCTGCTTTGCTGCCCTCAAGAATAAAAGCCTCTATGATCCAGAGTTGCTATGCACCAAATTATGATGCCTTTTAAATACCTTGATGCCTGTAGCACTAGAAACGCTTTCCTATTTAAAATAAAAGTTAAATTTTAAAATAGCTTTGTATACTATGTAAGCCATTTTATATTAGCTTTATAAAAGCTTTCATGTTAAGAGTCAATATTTTTTGGCTTTGTAGATAAAATTTTTGTGCAACAGAGTGGTGTGAAAGCACACATCCAGTAGACTATGCAAATTAATTTCTAGTAGCAGCACTGAGCTGTTGGGCATACAGTAGCACACACCCTTCCCTCTCAGACCTGCGTGCTATATTTTAGTTTGGGGAATGGAACGAGCAGCCTTCTGCTTACTAGAGATACATAGAAAAACACAGCTGAAAACAGCTTTGAAAGGAACAGATGCTGAGTTTGCATACGGTGCTGCCACCCAGGCTACATCCAGCCCATCCAGGGCCAGCCACTATCGCCAGACCCTTGCTGGACCTGGCCATGAAGCCCTGTTTGTGATACTCGGAACAGATGGTCATCTTTAAGGCACAAGCTGAAACCCTGTATTTTATAAAATGGATGTTTAGTAAAGAAACTGGTTCTCAGTTATGTTTACAGCACTTGGGATTGTTTCCTTGTACATTTTATACAATCTTTACAGGAGTACAGTGCTCCTTACACAAACACAAAGGGAAGAAGGAGCTGTTCAGGCACCTCCTCAGTTACAGTGCTGAAATAACAGTGACACAGTGACACGTCAACAGTCTCCATTAAATCTGAGTTTTTCTCTGCATGGGGGCTAGTGTAGAGCCCTTCACTCTGGGACTAAAGCTAAGGGATATGTGATTTTTTTTTTTTTTAATTTTATTTATTTATTTGTTTGCTTGTTGTGTTTGTTTATTTATTCATTTTGTGGCTGGCTTGGCCTGCCCTGGTGGTGGCGCTGGCGCAGCATGTGGTGCCAGGGATCGAACTGCAGTCCCTGCAGTTGCCTGAGCCCTCCTAAGCAGGCGCTTTAGACCACTGAACCATCTCGCCGGCCCGGGATATGTGACTTTTTTTAAAAAATTATTTTTTGAGGAATCAGACAGGAGCAATCGGTGTTGCAAGTCCTGACTACACAGCACATTAATCACGTGTCATGCAATGCTCCAATCGTCATTTTCTATCTGCCCTCCAAAAGGAGGTATAGGTAAGGATTATCCCACCTGACAATATGTGATGTTTTAAAAGTCAACTTGGATGGGAAATTTTGTTCATATTACACAGGAGAAAGTTCCAGATTCCTAAAGCTTGAGTTCCACACCCTTTACCGGGTAAAGGACATTGCATGCTGTTTTTGGAGTTCAGGATAACTGGCCTTTCTACGATGTTGCAAAAAATGTTGGCAGAAGAGCAGGGTCACAGGGCAGGCTTATAATCCCTGCTGGGGAGGCTGAGGCAAGATCACAAGTTCAAGGTCAGCTCAGACAACTTACCAAGATCCTGTCTTTAAGAGGACTGGGGGTATAGCAGTGTGAGCACTTTCCTAGTACGCACCAGGCCCTGGGTTCAATCCCCAGCACAGAAAAAGAAGGGTAAAAAAATTGGCAGAAAATTGCCTTTAAAATTCAAGCCTGAGTTTTTGTGTGGGGGCCTCCTGCCCCCTAGTGTTCTCTGAAGATTCTGCAACATAGTCCAGAATACTTCATTGTTTATCCACTTGGTGTTTCTTGGGCCTGTGTGGAAGAGGGTAGCACCCTTAGGTGAGGCCACCCCTATTACAATATGGTCTCTGAAATCCAGTATTCTGAGGGCAGGAACTGACTCTGCCTTCCCTCCTCCCACCTCCCCGTAGGAGAGGATGGGGAGATTATTGGGATCCTTACTCGGACTCAGACCCTTGATTCTCCAGGAGTCACACATTGAGGACACCAGCATTTAGACAGCCTGCCAGGCCCACTGGGTACAGACCTGTGTAGGACAGATCAAAAGCTTGCCAGGTGCCACTCAAGAGGCCCAGCCATGTTTGGAGCAAGATATCCCTTTCCACCCGTAGCTCTGCATTCAGGGTAGCCATCTTCAGGGTGAACGAGAAGAGAAATAAGATGGAGCTGGGCTTGGTCTTCTCTGGGTGCCTTCTGAGAGCTTTGACAAGCCAGAAAGAAGCCACTGGAGTGAAGGTACTCAGGATGCTGAAAAGGTATGGTAGCTGAAGACAGCAGCTAGCTCTCAGTTCCTGGCTTCCTCACCTACAAACACACCCACTCCTTGGGGGCTTGTAACACAGGGCGAGATGGATCACCAACAGGCATCAGAGTGGTGTAGTCATCAGGGGCTAGCTGCGAAAGGGACACAGACTTAGGATGGGAAATGCCAGGGTCAGCCAGGCCCTCCAGCCCTCCAACTTTACCTGGTAGGCCTGGAAGACACTGAGCAGATCCTTCATGCCAGCAGTGTATGGGATGCCCTGCATTCGGATCAGGGCTCCTGGCTGAGACAACATTGAGGTGGAAGTAGAGCCCAGAGCAGTAGGGGGTGTGGCAAGGTAGCCCACGGTAGTAGGGGAAACTGGGGGGCTAGGATCAGAAAGACAGGTTTAGTAGTACATCCTACATGTAGCTCGGGAAGATTTCCCCTCCTCTTGCCTCTGCTTCATGCTTAGTTCTCCCTTCCTAAAACCCCTGCCAAATCCTTCCTCTGTCCCTCAATATGTCCCTCAGAATAAAAGTCCAGTAGACCTTAGGTTATCTGGCCCAGAAAGGACTCTTGCCCGCTCCCAAACTGGGGGCCGGTGTATGGGGTACTAGCAGGATACCTGGGGTAGTAGGCTGTGTAGTTCATGTAGAGTTGAGTGGCTGGCCCTGGGTAGTAGGCAACAGGGGTCGGGGCGGCAGACACCCTGGCAGCTGGGAGCAGTGCTGAAGAAGGATACAGGGCTGCCGTCTCAGTAGGAATGAGAGCTTGGGTGGCCTGGAAGGTGCCATAGGTGGGTGGTGAGAGGCCTAGAGATGAGAGAAAGTGCATCTAGGTGGAGCCCAGGAAGTCCTGGGTGGGGCAGCCAGAAATGAGTCCCCACCCACAGCCCAGCTCCCACATGTCTCCTCCAGACCCTGGGGTACTCACAGGGCAGTTTGCAGGGTGGAGGGGACATGCCACTGCGGCTCAAGGTTCCCCCCATCAGCACACGGGTCATCTCCTCTGTAGAACAGGGGACCACCTCCACGTAGCGTTCCTTCATCATCTTCTTGTGGCATCGCTGAGCAGCTGCTAGGGCCCGCTCTGCTGATGTCATCTGGATGAAGGCATCACCAGATAGCCGGCCCTGTGCACAACAGCCTGTGAACACTCCAGTGTGGAAGAGGGCCTTACTCGTAACACACTCCTTCCTATCCATGTAGTGCCCGCCTTGCAGCGGCCTCACCTGCTGGTTGAGCACCATATGTACACCGTGGGGCCGGATGTCAGCTGCTGCCTCCCCCAAAAAGCTTAGGATATCTTCAATGGTGGCTGTGTAAGGCAAGCCTCGGAGGCGAACACAGTCCCTCCCAGCCCCAGGCGCCAGTGGAAAAGGGATGGGCAGCAGTGGAGCTGTCAGTGTGGGAAGGAGTGGGCTGGATGCATAGCGGTTCAGGACCTAGTAGGAATAAGAACATGTCCTGTCACACCAAGCAGCACCAACACAAGAAACCAAAGGCACACCCTAGGAAAACAGCTCATTAGGATGGGCTCCGGGGGCGCTCACCTGCTGCACCTCAGCTGCAGTGCTCCGGAACAGTTCAATGTACCGCTTACCCAGCATGCCCTTATGCCTTCGAAGTGCTGCCTGTGCCAGCTCTTCACAGGCAAAGAGGGCAAAGGCATCACCAGTTGGCCTGCCATCAGGGTGGCGCACAAAGAGCAGCCCATCAGCACCCCCAGTTACTGGGCACTCTGGCCCCAGGAAGCTTAGCACATCTGCTGGCCCAGCTGAGAAGGGCAGTCCCCGAAGCCTTAGGATCACTTGGTCTTCGCGTGACAGGAAACGAGCTACCTCTAGTGATGTGCCTGAGTGGGAGGTATGGGAGGCGGGGTGGAAGCCCTCTCACTTCACTTATGAACTTCCAACCCCCAACACACATAAAAGCAACAAGAGATGCCAGGGAATGGGACACAGGTCAAGAAGGAGGGGAAATAGCAGGCACCGTGTGGCACATGCCCTCTGGGAAGCTGAGGAAAAAGAATCACAATAAGCGCAGTTTAGGAAATTTAGCAAGATTCACTCAAAAAGCTGGGCATGGTGGTGCATGCCTATAATCCAAGCATCGGGAGGCTGAGGCAGGAGGATCACTTTGAGTTCAAGTCCAGCCTGAACTACATAGTGAATCCTGTCTCAAGAAAGACCCAAAAAGGGGCGGGTGGGGGGTGGGGGTGGTATTCAGTGCAATCTCCAGTACCACACACACACAAAAACGGGGCGTTCAGCACTGCTGGTAGCACACTTACCCCCTGCAATTTTCACAAACTCTTCCCCTGTTGCTTTATAGACCTGTGGGCACAGAGTGAACAGCCATGGGTCTCAGGCCTGACTGCTTTGTCCTGCTCCACTCCCTGCCCAAAGTCCCACCTCAATGTAGCGGACACCCATGTGGTGCTTGTGTCTTTGCAGTGCGAGGTCCCGCTGCTCCCTGTCGGTGAATCGGATGAGGGCCTCACCGTTTCTTCGGCCCTGGGCATTGAGGCAAAGTGCTACACCACCCCTGCAGAGCCAGCACTGTTAGTACCTCCTGGGCAGACCTGCCTCCTGGCCCTCACACCCTGCCACACCCACCTGGCAATGTTGAGCCCTCTGAAGAAGCGAGCCACATCCTGGTCTGATGACTGCCAGGGCAACCCACGGGCCCGTACCACAGTCTCACTGTCCACCACATCAGCCTTGCTGCTGTGGGGGCAGGACACAGGGTCAGAACTGTCCAGTTCGTGTTATTCCCCACCCCTGATCCCACACTCACCAAGGCCCCGTCTCATATTTCTGCTTTACCACCTCGGGCTTCGAAAACAATTGACCTGAGAGAAGATGGCATGGGAGTCAGCAGTGTCTGGTGAGGAGATCTCCCCACCAAGCTCTGCAAAAAGAGAACAGTTAAAGGGGATGAGGAGGTGACAAAGGGGCTTTCAATCTGTGTTCTTTTTTTTTTTTGTCTTTTTGAGACAAGGTCTCACTATGCAGTTCAGGCTGGCCTTGAGCTCACTTTTGTAGTCCAGGCTGGTCTTGAATTCACATTGATCCTCCTGCCTCAGCCTCCCAGGTGCTGGGATTACAGGCATGCACCACCATGCCCAGCTCAATCTGTAATCTTTAATCTATTTTTCTTTTTTTTTTTTTTAATTTTTTATTTTATTTTTTATTTATTTGTTTGCTTGTTTGTTTGTTTCTTTATTTACTTATTTTATGGCTGGCTCAGCCTGCCCTGGTGGTGGGGCTGGCACAGCATGTGGTGCTGGGGATCGAACCGCAGTCCCTGCAGTTGCCTGAGCTTTCCTAAGCAGGCGCTTTAGACTGCTGAACCATCTCGCCGGCCCCCTATTTTTCTTTTTGAGACAGGGTCTCACTATACAGTTTAGGCTGGCCCTGAGCTCACTTTGTAGCCCAAGCTGGTCTTGAACTCACAGTGATCCTCCTGCCTCAGCCTCCTGAGTGGTGGTATTATAGGCATGCACCACCATACCTGGCTAACCTGTGTTTTTTTAGAGAAAATCACAAATGAGCAAAAAGACTCAGGAAGTAATGGGCATTCACCCAACCCTGAGAGTAGGTGGCAAGCAGTAAGGAAGCCTTACCATTAGGTCCTTCAAGCAGGTGGAGGATGACAGCCACCATTGTCTTCACTTCCCAGACCCCAAAGTCATCCTCTGTGGCATCCGTCTCTAATCCCAAGTCTATGGGTAGGGAAGAAATTCCAATGTGAGACATACTGGGGCATCATCCAGCATAAGCACTAATCATGTTCATAACTGGGTCCAAGTCTCCTCCACAGACACAAGCAGATCCCAGCAAATATACATTTGTTTTCACCCAGTTCGTGCATGCACATGCAGGTCCCCACCCCAGACACAGGGACATATACCTACATTCCAAATGCATTCCAGCTTAGACACAGACACAGGTACCCTTCAGCAGATACTGCAGACCTGCCTTTGTTTCTAGAACCCACCCAGCAGCATGCACATGCTTAAACACACATGGCCTGTAACCACCCTCCACCTTAACCCTGCTGGGTCAGATACCCTGTGCCATGGTGGCCACTGTGAGGTCCCTGGCAGAGCAGGTGCTCGGGTGCTGCACATGGAACTCTCTGCGGAGGTCGTAGAAGGAGAAGAAAGTGTCGGGGAGCACCAGATTCTGGGGGTACATGGGAGTGGGGATGAACGGGGTAAATGAGGTGTCCTGCCTGCCCCCCTACAATGGGGGCCTTGGTAACCCTACCATCCACTGTGCCCTTAGTGGCATACCTTCCTGGAGGCCTCAGGATGTAAGACCTGCCGCAACAGCTGCTGCCCATCGGTGCAGAGCACGTAGGGGCCCCCGCCCAGCAGAACCACATCCCTGTTCACCAGCTGTGAGAACTAGGGAAAGAGAATGAGACTCAGGACACAGACCCACAGCTGGGGTACTGCGGTAGGAGGATCAGGGCTGCAAAGCTGGTTCAGCCAGATGTTCAACCCTACCCTGCCAGGGGAGGAGGCCACACCTACTGGGCCTACTCTGGGTCCTCGCCCAGCAAATCCCCACCCCTATCCAAGTCCACTGTCACCTCCTCCAGGCCAAATGAGGGCAGCCACATATAACCCAAGCCCCCTCACACACTACAGGAGTCTGGAGTGGGGCCAGAGCAAACACCTGGTGGAATCAGACAAGCAGGTGGGAAGGGGCGGGGCAAAGCAGGTTAAACCAGTCCCTGACCAGGCAACACCCTCAGACAGGTGGGGGAGGCCCAGGCTTGCCTGAAGGCCAGAAGGCTCATGGTCAATGGCGGCCCCGCCTCCAGGTCTGACCAACCGCAGGAAGGAGAAACTCCAAGGACAGGGCTCCACATTTGGACACCAGGGGCAGCATGAGCTTTGACCCACAACCTATGACCGCTAGCACTGAGCTGTTTGCTCATAGAGGGGGTGCACTCCACAGACTGCTCAGCCCCTCCCCTTAGCTCATCCCAGCTGGAGAACCAGTACAAGCGGTGGAATTTCTAATCACAGACTCCGCCACCCCCATCCCTGACCCTACCAACTCTGGACACTGGAAGACCAAGGCACCCACTCTTCTTTAGCACCCTCCCCAAGTGAGGACTAGGCCGGAGCTCTCCTGGAACAGACTCGGACTGAGTGTGCCCTGCATCTTTGCGTGTTCTCATCCAAAACCACCAGTTGGAAGATAAAAACATTTACGTGTGAAGCACTTACACGTTACACTCAAAAGCTACTCAGGGTGAGGGCCGCTGTTAAGACAGAGCAAAACAGCCATGGAAACCGCCTCCCACTGCAGCCAACGTCAGGAGGCATCCTAGGCCTTTACACTACTTCGCAGATGGCCCCCAGGCAGGGTACGGACAGCACCCACGCCTGGCCAACCGGCTCGGACAGGCCTGGACCAGCAGCTTACACCTGGCGGCGTCTGGCCCGGAGGCAGACACCGCCCGCCCTACGCCCCCGCTCCCGTAGCGCCCAGGCTAGGAGGCGGACAAGTGGTCATAGGACGCGGACGGCAGGGTCCGGTGACCTACGGCCAAGTCCAGACCCCTGATCCTTTTGCTTCTGGCTGCTGCTCTCCGGCAGGTTCTCAAGGAGTTTCATCCTTTCTTCCCGGTTGGCTGAGGTGGATCCCGCAGCCGCCATCCCCACCCCCTTCGCAAAGGAGGACATCTGAAAGGTTCAAAAGCAAAGCGCCGCTGGGAATGGCCTGCGTACGCAGACACACGCGGGAGCCGAAGTTTCAAACAGGACCCTGTCCTACCGCCCCGGCGGCAGGTTGATCGCCAGGCCTCGCCTCCTGCCGCCTCTCCAGCCGAGAAACTCCCGGCGGCCCAGCCGCGCCGCCACCCACGCCGGCCCCGGCGCTCACCTGCTGAAGCACCTTCTCCAGCGACTCGGCCCGCGCCAGGCTGTCCGCGCTCAGGCCGCTCGCCTCGCGGCACTGCGGACTCAGCGCCACCGCCTCGGCTCGAACCAGCGACTTGTGCAGCGTCCCCACCTGCGACGGGCGAGGAAATCGATCAGCCGCCGCGCCCCGTGGGCGCCGAGGTGTCCCGGCCGCTCCTCTACCTCCTTTCTAGCTTACCTGGCGGCTCCGCGGCTCCACCGCTTGCCACACTAGAAGGATTAAGTCGGTCTCGTCGGAGCCCAGATCCGGCCCCAGGGCACCGGCCGTGGCCCCGAACAGCACCACCAGGGACTCTGACCCGGGACAAGGGTCTGCGGCAGGGTCTATGGAGGGGTCAGGGCCCGGGGGCGGCGGCGGCGGCGGCGTCATGGCCGCAGAGGCAGGGGACGCTCGGCCACACACGCGGACCGACGAGGCGCACGCACGCACTGGCCGACGGCGAACGCGGATGAGCTGGGGCGGGACGCAGTGTGTTGGGGGCGGCACCTGCGGCCCCGGCTGGGGCAGTGGGCGCAGCTGGGACCCGCCCGCGGCGCCTGGCGGGGCGGATGCCGGCCTCTCGCTCTCTCCCCGAGTTACCTGGCGGCCCCGCGGGCCACGTGACCGGGGGCGGCCCCGCGATCCTGGGGGAGGGCCAAAGCCCAGCCCGGGGTTTAAGAGCTCTCGCTCGCAGCTGGGGAACGCCTTTGCAACTGGCGTCCCACTTCCTGGTCTGGTCCTGAGGGATTCCGGGGGCAAACCCATTCTTGCTCACCTCTTCTCCCGCGGGGACTGTGGGGCCTTTGCAAAAGGACGTCCAAGACCAGAGACCTTCGCCAGTTCAAGATCACAGCGGACCTGTGGAAGCCACCAGGAGGCAGTCTAGGGGATGTGGGGGTCACCACGGCCAGCTTGGGGCTGGTGGAAGTCACCAGGCGTCTGAGGGGACGGTGAGAATTACCAGGCGTCTCCCAGAGGCCTAGGGGAGGGATCACCGGCTGTCGGTTGGAGGAGAGAGGGCGGAGAGATCTGGGGCCCTTAGAGCTGTAGGCGGCCACCAGCTATCGGAGGGAAGAACTTGTCCGCACAGGTGCCAGGGCCGGCCCCAACCTGGGCGAGTGCAGTGCCGCGGGCCAGAGCGCGGCTTACAGTGGGCTGGGGCGCGCCAGCCTTGACGTTGGGAAGGGGCCCCCGAGGAGCCGCCTCTTCCCAGGAACCCCGAGAGCTGCAGCCCAGAGAAGCCTGAGCTGGACGGTGGGGGCCCGGAGCCTCAGCCCTAGCCCAGGGGGGAGCGCCTGCCTGTTTCCATCGCTGTCGACCGGCCGCTTCCCAAGAGAAGTGAGTTTGCAGGCTGCGGAGCCATCGGCCGTTCTCCCATCAGGGGCAGCAAAACCGATCCCGAGTACCGGCCCTTGGGCCCCTGCCAGCTTGGTGAGACTCCCTAGGGCGCGTTTCCGGGCTGCCCTGTATGTTCCCAAATCCTCCCATTTTATGTAACCTGGAAGCTTGTAATTCTGCGGGAAAGGGGGCTCCCAGCCTAGAGAAGAAGGATATGAGATTGCCAAACTCGACCTACTGCGTTCGGAAAGGGGCGCTACACCCTGGCCTGTGGACAGGAGAGCGGAAGACCTGGGTACATCTTCAGCTCAGGCCCTGGGAAAGGGCCGCAGCCTGGGGTGAGAGAGCCTGGCCATACTGCAGCGTCCGGGACGCGAGTGACTCACAGCCGGGCACGACGAGCAGGAGAGCGTGCAAGGTGGACCTCTAGTCCGGTGGCCTCGGTCTGCCAGCCCTTTCCCTGGCCTAGAGAGCCCCTCTGCTGTCAACCCCGGCGCAGGCCAGCACTAAGCAGTCAGGCATGGGGGCAGGGGAGGTTGCTCTTCCGTCCCGCCTCCAATAAGCCTGGAATGTCAAATATTTACTCGCAAGGCTGGGCGTAGACACTAGGTAGGTCCCGCTCCAGCGCGCCTGCGCCCCTCTCTCCCCAGCCAGCTTCCCCTCACCTGTCTCCCCAGACCTCCAACAACCACCTGCTTCCTAAAACTCCCGTGGTAGTATTGCAGTACTGCAACTCTTCTGGGCTTCCACTCCTACAGGACAGCCTCGGCTTCCAGGTCGGGCTTTCCTGGCACTGCCAGTCTCAGTCTGCTCCACCTAGTGCCCTTGTTCATTGAACCTCCTAAGCCTTTTGAGGTAGATCCTTTTCTGTCTTTGGTCAATGCTTGTCTGGACATCCATCATCCTGAGAGCCTCCGTGGAGAACGACGGTACACTGTGGTACCCTTGGTTGTCCTTACCACACTCCCACTGGAAAGGCACTCATGTGTCCAGATCTTGGCTGAATGGGGACCCCGCGGTACCAGCATAGGGCTCCAAGGCACTGCTTGGACTTCCTGAAGATGAAAATCGTTCCTGTAATGTGGGATATGCCCTTTGCTGAGTTCCACACTTTTTTTTTTTTTTTTAAATGGGCTCTTGATAGCCCTATTTTAAAATAACTTATGAGGGCCGGCGAGATGGTTCAGTGGTCTAAAGCGCCTGCTTAGGAGGGCTCAGGCGACTGCAGGGACTGCAGTTCGATCCCCGGCACTACATGCTGCGCCAGCGCCACCACCAGGGCAGGCTGAGCCAGCCAGAATATGAATAAATAAACAAACACAACAAGCAAACAAATAAATAAATAAATAAAATTAAAAAAAAAAAAAGACAAAAGACTGTGCACATAACCAATTTATATCACAAGTCATTACTCATTGTCTCTTCAAACATCCTGGGGAGCAGATATTCTCCATCAATAAGCCCCGCTGGACTACTGGGCTTCTGCAGCAACTGTAGGGTACATTGGTGGGTTTTCCTCCCTTCACTGCTGGCCTCTGCTTTTCCTCATTTTCGCCTTTCAAGCTGTGCCCCTCGCTGGGCATGATGGTGCCCACTTGTCATCCCAGCACTCATCAGGCTGGTGCAGGAGAATCTCTGATTTCGAGGCCAGCCTGAATTACATGAGACCATCTCAAATCTCAAAAACAACTCCCTCGCTAGCAGGTATCCCTTCTGTAGTTCGAAATTTCTGTACTTCATTGATAAAATGTCCCCTTCCCCCAGTCTGCTTCCTACTTCCTGCTTCTAGGCTTCTTGCAACATGAATAAGCTAGATAAGCAAAGCCCAGTGGTCTCGCCTGAGGCCAGAATCCTTTTCCGTTGGGGTTGGATTCCTAAAAGCAGTCAGGCTCCAGAAAAAACCTGGGCAGACATAGGGTAGGAGCCCTCCAGCAACCTGGGTGAAAAAGTGTTGTGTTGTCTTTCTTTGGGCCCCAAAACCTTTCCCTAGTAGAACAGGACTCCACACTGTGGGCTCCTTCAGCGGCCTCGAGGCTACCTGCTGGCCTCACTGCAGCTGCTGCTGATCTGAGCCTCCAGAGTAGCTTCCTACCTGCTCCCACCCTACCCAGGTTTCCTAGCTGCGCAATTGGCGGGATCACCACTGTGTGCCCACCAGAGGGCGCGCTAGCTCTGAACACCACCAGGCGGTGAACCGCTGTATGGGAGTAACCTGCCCCCGTGGGTGGGCCGAGCACCTGGACAGAGAGATGAGCTTGCCTCCCGTGAGGCTTAAGGTTAGTATTATGGCCGGCTCAGCCTGGCCCCCAGGATGGAGCGCGAACCACCGGCGCTTTAGGCCGCTGAACCATCTTGCCGGCCCCTGAATGTGAAGGTTTGATCCAGGAGCCCAGGCTGTCCCGCTCTCACCCACCCAGCCAGACTGCTCTAGGACGTATTGTGCTTTTTAATATCGTGGGGCTGCTAGAACACCTGCCCATCTATCGCACTGATATAGGGGAAAAACGATCTCGGTGGATGACCTCCAAATGATATAGGGGGAACAATGAAACTCCCAACCCGAAAGAAACCTGGGACAAGTTCATGTTCTCTAAAACCAAAGAATGAATTTTAGGAACAAATAGAGGTTATGAGCAGGATATATTTACTGGGGGGAAAGAAAGCTTCTGTCTTAGAGAGGGACAGAAGGGAGGCCTGATGGGGTTGTCCCTGGAAAGATGTCTCTTGCGGGGACTTTTATAGCGGAAAACCATATGGTGACGTGGGTCTAAGGAGGTGGAGAACATGGAAACTCACTTAGGTGGGCACGAGGTGGGATAAAACTGTGGACAGGAAGGTACAAGCACCATTGCTCAGGTAAAATTGATTAAATCTAATACCAAATGGGGAAGTGCGTCACATCGCAAGCGGGTATGAATACAGAACAAGGTCCCTTCCTGTTGGGGATTGGGTTAGTGACTCTTCAGGGTTCTTTCAAGGTGATTGATACCCATTTAGAATATCAATCCCTAATGCCCATCCCTAGGGAAGTATGTAGCCGTATTTGTTTACTCGTTTGTCTTGAGTATTGCTGTTCCAAAGCAGGAGTGTCTGTCTCTTCTGAAGTTGCAGTCATCTTGTCTTCCATCTTGTCCTTGATGGCCTGGCCCTGTCTGACTGCCTATAATATTTCTATCTAATTCAACTGTCTACAAGACCTTTATTGTCCTGGAAAACTACTTATCTGGATTCTTCCTCTAGACATCCTGCCTTAATGCCTAGGCCAGGTCAGATGCTGTGTTCTGGTCTCTTTGCTCTGGGGTTCTGCGCTGGATCACTGATTAAAATCAGACTCTGGACAGGATTCCAGGAAGAGAAGAGAAGTGTTACTGGGCTGGGTCTGAGAGGTCCCAGAACCGGAAATAAGACCTTTTTTTTTTTTTTTTTTTTTTTTTTGAGACAGAGTCTCACTGTGTAGTTAAGTCTGGACTTGAACTCGCAATGTATCTCAGGCTGGCTTTATTTATTTTTGGCTGACTGGCTGAGGTTGCCTTTGTGTGTGTGTGTGTGTGTGTGTGTGTGTGTGTGGAACCTGGGAATTGAACCCACAACCTTGCACTTGCCAGGCAGGCACTTGTGCCCCTGAGCCATCTCCCCAGCCCCTCAGGCTGCCTTAAGGCCAGGTCTCATGCTCCATGTAGAGGTGGGTATGGAACCACAGTCTCCAGCCCTGGAGTGACTTTGCCGAATCATGTGCTTTAATCCACTGAGCAACCTGGCAGACCTCAACAGGATGGCTTTATTTATTTTATTTTTTGTCTTTTTGAGACAGGGTCTCGCTATGCACTTCAGGCTGACCTTGAGCTCACTTTTGTAGCCCAGGCTGGCCTCAAACTCACACTGATCCTCCTGCCTCAGCCTCCCAAGTGCTAGGATTATAGGCGTGTGCCATCATGCCCAGCCTCAGGATGGCTTTAAACTAGTGGTGATCCTCTTGCCTCAACCTCCCTTCTGAGTGCTGAGACTACAAGCTTTTGCCACCATACCCAGCTCATCTTTTTTTTTTTTTTTTTTTTCAGATAGGGTCTTGCTATGCAGTTCAGGCTGGCCTTGAGCTCACTTTTAGCCCTGGCTTGTCTGGAACTCACATCGATCCTCCTGCCTCAGCCTGCTGAGTGCTGGGATTATACAGGTAAACCACCATTCCCAGCTCACCCTTTTAAAAGTAAGTTTACAAAGAGTTTGCCTGGCAAGTGCAAGGTCCTGAATTTAATCCCTGGTACTATATTTAAAAAAAAAAAGTAAGTTTACAGGTATTTTGACTCTGTCCCTACCCTCCCCTCAAAATTTTTCAGGATACCTCAGTAAAAGAGACATGACAAGGATTTATTTTAGGCCCCACTCAAGAGTGTTGAAGGGGGCTGGGGAGATAGCTCAGTAGCACTTTGCCTAGCAAGCACGAGGTCCTGAGTTCAATCCCTGGTACCAGAACAAAAAAAAAAAAATTAAAAAAGTGTTAAAGGACTGGCCAGATAGCTCAGCAAATTAAAGTCCCTGCTTAGGCAGACGCAGGGAGCTAGGTTCAATCCCCAGCATGTGTGCTGTGCCACCCTGTCCCTGGGGGACGCTGAGCCGGCTATTGAGACTGGGTGTGGTGAGGCCTGCGTGCCTGCAACCCCAGTGCTGAAAACAGAAGAATCATGAACCTGATCTGTGTAGTGAGATCCTGTAGACCTCGTATTAAATACCAAAACAAGAAAAAGTGTAGAGTGTGATGCTCAGAGAAATGAGACACAATACAAGCTGATGTCTTCAAGAGGGGTGAACTGGGATGTGTATTCTGTCAGGTTACAGTGGGAGCCATCTGCGTGTGGATGAAGTTGAGATGCTGTGCACCAATTCCACCTCCGGTGGGGGTGGAGAAAGGGCAGTTTACAGCTCAAAAGAGATGCAGGTGTTGCCTGGGTTTATAGACCTACTGTAAAAGGAACTTCAGGAATTTTTTTAAAGTGAGTTTCCTAGAAGGGAAAAAGACGAGTAATTTTTGTGTCTTGAGGCTTCAGGGTGATTGGGAGCTGAGTGTGTGTATTGGGTTGGGTTTTTGTTGTTGTTGTTATGTTTTTTTGTATTGGGAAATTGAACTCAGGACCTTACTCTTGCCAGGCAGGTGCTTGTGTTGCTAAAGCTATATCTTCAGCCCCTAGGGTTTTTTTTTTGTTGTTGTTGTTGTTTGTTTGTTTTTCCCTGGTGTTGTTTTTTGTTTGTTTTTGATTTAAAAAAAAAATTATTTATGTTATGGCCAGCTCAGCCTGCCCTTGGGGTGGGGCTAGTGCAGCATGTGGTCCAGGGGATCAAACCGTGGTCCAGGGGATCAAACCATGATCCCTGTGGTTGCCTAAGCTTACCTAAGCAGGTGCTTTAGGCCACTGAGCTATCACATCGCCCCCTTTTG
>PVKN010002999.1:23559-39613 GCA_004027915.1 Capromys pilorides
TTTTATTTATTTATTTATTTGTTTGCTTGTTGTGTTTGTTTGTTTCTTTATTTATTCATTTTGTGGCTGGCTCAGCCTGCCCTGGTGGTGGCGCTGGCGCAGCATGTGGTGCCGGGGATCGAACTGCAGTCCCCGCAGTTGCCTGAGCCCTCCTAAGCAGGCGCTTTAGACCACTGAACCATCTCGCCGGCCCCCTTTTGTTTATTTTTGAGACAGGGTCTCATTATGTAGTTCAGACCGGTCTTGAACTCCCTGTATATATAGCCCAGGCTGACCTTGAATTCATAGCGATCCTCCTGCCTCAGCCTTCTGTGTGCTAGGATTATAGGTGTAGGATTGCTGAGTTGGGTCCAACCTGGGTTTACCACAGTGAGTTCAAGGCTTACCTGAATGATACATCTTTTTATTTATGTATTTTATTTATTTATGTAGTACCAGGGATTGAACTTGGAGCCTTGCGCTTGCCACACAGGCAATTATGTCACTGAGCTCTCTTCCTGGGCCCCTGAACTACATATCAAGACCCTGTCTAAAAAATAAAACAGGGGCCAGGGAGATAGCTCAGGGGCACAAGTGCCTGCCTGGCAAGTGCAAGGTCCTGAGTTCGATATCCCCGGTTCTGAAAAAAAATTTTTTTTAAAAACCAAAACATACAAAAAATAAGATATAATGTAAACCAGAGATTTATCCTTCATGAAGGTAACCATTCTGACATGTTAATCCCCATTTGTATTCTTACCCTGTATCTACACTTACTTTGAAATGTCATACTGTACACTGTATTGTAAAAATTTAAAAACTGTATTTCAAATAAAATCCACTGAGTACTTTAAAAAGAAAAAAAAAGAAGATATAAGGGTCAGCCAAATAGTTCAGCAAATTAAAGTACCTGCAAGCAGGTGTAGGGGCTGGGGTTCAATCCTGGTGCTGTGCTGGCACCACCCCCAAGGCGTGCTGAGAGGGCAATTGAGAATGGGCATGCTGGCAGGCACCTGTAATCCCAGCTCTTGGGAGGCTGTAAACAGGCAGATCCATAACAAGTCTAATCAAGTAGTGAGACCCTTCCCTAAATTTAAAATAAAATAAAATAAAATAAAAAATATATATATATATATATATATATATATATATATATATATATATATATATAGTGGACCTGATTGATGAATCTGAGTTTATTCCTTTTTAATTTTTATTTATTATTTATTTATTTGTTTGCTTGTTGTGTTTGTTTGTTTCTTTATTTATTCATTTTGTGGCTGGCTCAGCCTGCCCTGGTGGTGGCGCTGGCGCAGCATGTGGTGCCGGGGATCGAACTGCAGTCCCCGCAGTTGCCTGAGCCCTCCCAAGCAGGCGCTTTAGACCACTGAACCATCTCGCCGGCCCCAATCTGAGTTTATTCTTATTGCCTGCCTTTACCCAGGTTGTTCCTTTCTACAAGAACACCCTCTTTCTTTCCCAGTCTTGAACTGCATAGCGAGACCCTCTTTAAATATTTTTTTTTCTTTTATTATTTATTTATTTGTTTGCTTGTTGTGTTTGTTTGTTTCTTTATTTATTTATTTTGTGGCTGACTCAGCCTGCCCTGGTGGTGGCGCTGGCGCAGCATGTGGAGCCGGGGATCGAACCGCAGTCTCTGCAGTTGCTTGAGCCCTCCTAAGCAGGCGCTTTAGACCACTGAACCATCTCGCCGGCCCCACGAGACCCTCTTTAAAGACAAAAAAAAAAAAAAGACAAAAAAAAAAAAAAAAAGTCAAGGCTTACCTTGGGTTACATTTAATAAAAAAAGCAACGTGCATGAGGCCAGTGAGATAGCTCAGCACTCTAAAGCACTTCCTTAGTTAGGCGAGTTTAGGCAACTACAGGGACTGCAGTTAGATTCCCAGCATCACACGCTGCACCAGCCCCACCCCCAGGGCAGGCTGAGCCACAACATAAAGTTTTTTAAAATCTATCTATCTGTCTGTCTGTCTGTCTGTCTGTCTGTCTGTCTGTCTATCTATCTATCTATCTATCTATCTATCTTTTTATTGTCTTTTTGAGACAGGGTCTCACTGTGCAGTTCAGGCTCACCTTGAGCTCACTTTTGTATCCCAGGCTGATCTCAAACTTGCACTGATCCTCCTGCCTCAGCCTTCCAAGTGCTGGGTTTACAGGTGTGTGCCATCACAACCAGCTAAAAAAATTTAGAAAAAAAAAAAAAAATGCAAAGTGGGGCCAGCAAGATAGTTCAGTGGTCTAAAGCTCCTGCTTAGGCAACTTCAGGGGACTGAGGTTCAATCCCCGGCACCACATGCTGCACCCTCAGGAAGGGCTAAGCCGGCAAAAAAAATAAAAAGTAAAAAAGGCAAAGTGTGTTGGAGTTCCTTCCTGGCTCTCGTCTTGGCCCAAGAAGGCTATACTTATAATCCTAAAAATAAGTTATTGGAATTCCACCAAGTTAATTCCAATCTACCACTCCAGTGCAACCCACGACGAAAACAAAGACACTAAGACACACATAATTATTGGGGAGTGAAAAGGCCCTAAGCCCAGGCATGAAGATGGCTTGCAGAACAAAGAGAGCAATCCAGGGATGCACCCGGGGTTTTATTCAGCTGAGAAGGGGGCGTGGTTTGAGAAAAGGAATGGTGGGAAGTAGATGAGCACTGTGAGCTGGCTTAGGTGGGTGGCCAGCATTTACCTCTGCCATCCTCTTTAACTTCTACTCTTTCTTGACTGTTCTCAACAATTTTCGGGGTGGGCGAGATAGCTCTGTGGGTTGAACTCAGGACCCTACGCTTGCCAGGCAAGTGCTTATTCTACTGAGCTATCTCCCCAGCCCCTTTTAATCTTTACTTTATTTTAATGTATTTAAGACAGGGTCTCACTATGTATGTATATCCGACTCGTAGATCAGCCTCCCAAGCACTGGAATTACAGGCACGTGCCACCATGCCCAGTCTCAATCACAGTCTCAGCGCACCCCAGGGGTGGGGCCTGCACAGCATGCTGGGGATCAAACCTTGGCTGCTGGGCTTTGCCTAAGCAGGCACTTCCATCTGCTGAGCTATCTGGCCAGCCCTTCCTTTGATCTCTATATATCCTTTCTATGTGACTGGTTTTCCTTCTGGATCAACATTAGCTAAATGCCTATACCTGTAATCTTTTTTTTTTTTTTAACTTTATTTGTTTGTTTATGTTATGGCTGGCTCAGCCTGCCCTGGGAGGGGGGCTGGCACACAGCACGTGGTGCCAGAGATCAAACTGTGGTCTCTGCAGTTGCCTAAGCTTGCCTAAGCAGGCTCTTTAGACCACTGAGTCATCTTGCCGGTCCTATACCTGTAATCTTTTTTAAAATTTATTTATTTATTTATTTATTTATTTATTTATTTATTTATTGCAGGACCAGGGTTTGAACTCATGACCTTGCACTTGCCAGGCAGGCACTTGTGCAATGGAGTTATCTCCCCGGCCTCTATTTTTGTATTATGGTTGGCTCAACCTGCCCTGGGGATGGGACTGGCACAGCATGTGGTGCCGGGGGTCGAACCTCGGTCCTTCCAGTTCCTAAGTTTTCCTAAGCAGGTGCTTTAGACTGCTGAACCGTCTCGCCAGCCCGTATACCTGTAATCTTAAATTGATTACAATATAAGAAGCCGGGCCATGGTGGCACAAGCCTATAGTCTCAGCACTTGGGAGGCTGAGGTAGGAGGATCAGTGTGAGTTTGAGACCAGCCTGGGCTACAAAAGTGAGCTCAAGGCCAGCCTGCACTGCATAGTGAGACCCTGTCTCAAAAAGACAAAACAAAAAGCCAGCCTGAACTGCACAGTGAAACCTTGTCTGAAAAAGGAAAAGGAAATGCTGGGCTGGCAAGACATTCAGACTCTGGCCAGAGTCCAAGGCTGTCTAGGTCCGATTGATTCCTCCCCGACTTAACCCTTAACTCTGACATCTGTCTTTAGCCTTGGTAAAAGGCTTTCCACAGTCTCTCCCAGTAGGCCTGCAACAGAATAGTTTTCAGCAATTCTGCTGGTATCAGGGGTGAAGATAGGGAAGGCAGGGGCTGAAATAGGGGTGTAAGGAGGATGCCTCATGACAGTGTTTCACTAAAAGAACATGGGCAGACAGTTACCCTGGTATACAGCTATAATTCTGGCACAATGGGAGGCTGTCTTAGTTACCTGACATCCAAAGTTAAAGGGAGAAAGGTTTGTTTAGCTCACAGTTTGTAGAGTTTTCAGTGCATAATCAGCTGGCTTCAGGGTGGCATGGCAGAAGGGCAACAACAGTCCACAGTGGCAGAAGACAGCAAAAACAAAAAAGGTGAAAAGGGGAAGATGAGCCTCTTTCTGTCTCTTTTATTGCATAGTCTACTGGGATTAGAGTAGTGCCAATCCAGTCGGTGGACTGGCCCAGCAATCCTTCACCCTTTTTTTTCTTTTTGAGACAAGGTCTCACTATGCAGTTCAGGCTGGCCTTGAGCTCCCAGGCTGGTCTGGAACTTATACAGATCCTCCTGCCTCAGCCTAGTCATTCACCCTTAATCTCACCACCATCCCATTTTTTTCCTTTTTTTTTTTTTTAATACAAGTCTGGCCATATAGTTCAGGCTGGCTTTAAACTCACTTTGTAGCCCAGACTAACCTTGAATTTACATCAGTCCTCCTGTCTGAGCTTCCTGAGTGCTGGGGTTACAGGCATGCGCCACACACCCAGCTGCAAGCACTCTGATTTCCCACATTAAACCAGGAATCAATCACACACTCTAGAGTCAGCGACCTCTGAAAAAAGTCATATAGCTGCACGAGACACTGGAGGTCATCTAGACACGAACCTTAACAGAGGCCAGAGCAGAAGGATCGACAGCTTAAACCCAGCCCCAGAAAGTTACAGTTTATGAGAAGGTCTTGTTTTAAAATAAAAAAGGAAGGGCTGGCCTGATAGCTCAGCAGAATGAAGTGCCTGCTTAGGCAGTGCCAGCAGCCTGGGTTCTGTCCCCTGCATGGTGTGTCGTGCCTTGCTGGCCCCACTCGTGGGGCACGCTGAGAGGGGATTGAGACTGGGTGTGGTGGCTCACACCTGTAATCTCCGCGCTTGGGAGGCTGAGAACAGGAGAATCACTGCGAATCCGATCTATATAGTGAGACCCTTTAGACCCTGTCCTAAATACAGAATAAATAAGCAAACAAATAAGGGGCTGGGGAGATAGCTCCGTGGCACAAGTGCCTGCCTGGCAAGTGTGAGGTCATGAGTTTGATCCCTGGTCCTGCAAAAAACTCCAGTCTGCAAAATAAAATAAATAGACAAATAAAATAAAGTAAAAAGTAAAAAAAAAAAAAAAAAAAAAGATTGGAGGTTGTAACTCAATGGGAAGGCCTTGAAGGCCCTCCATTCAATCTCCAGTACAGGGGTGGTGGGGGATGGGGCAGGGGGTGGGGGTGTAGGATCATGAGGGTAAGGCCAAGACAAGTGATTGGTTTCATTTCCACCAGCTGTTTACCAAGAAAAAGGAAGCGATGATACAGAGGTCAAGGAAAAATCAGGGTATAGCTGCTAGCCTTCAGGAGGAGTACACAGGACCAAGACCTAGGCTCCCCAAATACATAGGTCCCTGTGTGCCAGAGTGAGGCATGGGTACTGATGGATTACCTCCTGTCGACTCTTCGCCTGTTCTGTTTGCCTAAGATGCCCGGTTCATGGATTGGGCATCTGGCTGTGCACACGGGGTCTGCAGAAGTCACAGAGGAGGGCTGGTGAGATGGCTCAGAGGTCTAAAGCGCCTGCTTAGGCAAGTTTCGGCAACCGCAGGGACCGTGGTTCTATCCATGGCATTACATGCTGTGCCAGCTCCACCCCCAGGGTAGGCTGAGCCGGCCATAATAATAATAATAATAATAATAATAATAATAATAATAATAATAAAATATAGTAATAATAACAATAAGTTGCAGAGGAACTCCAGCTGTTGCCCTCCAACTCTGGAGGAACTGAAAGATGGCCCATGGCGCAGCGTCCAAGCTCAAGCTCATTCCCAACTCCACTTCCAAACTACCTCAGCATGTGGGATAACGCCATACACCATGCCCCTAAACCCAGTAAACAGAACATTCATTTTGAAAAGCCTGGACTGGCCAAACCGCTCAGGGGATTAAAGCGTCTTCCAGCAGGGACAGTGGCTGGGGATTCAATCCCTGGCCTGCCTTGCCAGGTCCACCCCTGGGGCGTGATGAGATGGCAATTGAGACGGTGTGGTGGAGGCCTGTGCCTGTAATCCCAGCTCTTGGGAGGCTGTAACAGACAGATCACTAGGACTCCAATCTAGTAGTAAGACCCTGTAGACATAGGTGGGGCTTGGTTTCCGCATGCCTGTAATCCCAGTACTTGGGAGGCTAAGGCAGGAGGATCGGTGCAAGTTTGAGACCAGCCTGGGCTACAAAAGTGAGTCAAGGCCAGCCTGAACTGCATAGCAAGACCCTGTCTCAAAAAAAGATAAAATAATAATGATAATAATAATAATATAAATAAATAAAAATGAAAAGCCTTGTTTCTTGCCACTCAGGCTCATATATTCAGGTTTTTGCTCACGGCTGATCAAAGCAAAAGAGGCAAAGTTTCATTTTGGCCAGGTGTGGTGCCGCACACCAGTAATTCCAGCACTCAGGAGGCTGAGGCAAGAGGATCAGTGCGAGTTCGAGACCAGCCTGGGCCGCACAGGTGAGCTCGAGGCCAGCCTGAACTGCACAGTGAGACCTTGGCTCAAAAAAAAAAAAAAAAAAAAAAAAAGCTCTGTTTTGTAGTGTGGTACAGGCTGACTTATATCCTTAGCTTCAAGGTAGTGTGTGCGTGCAGAGGACAGAGAGCCATGCGTGGCTGTACGTAGTCGCTCTAGAGGGGACAGGCTTGAGGGGTTCACGAAGGTCCTGGTCAAAAGTTGCTCAAGGCCCAAAGATTGCCTCTTCTCTTCTTTTTGCTTTGACAAGGGTTGCTCAGCCACGACTAACTCAGGCGCCCCCATTCCCCCCTCTGCTAGGTCAGTTTCGGATCCTGCAGGCCAAGGAGGCGCCAGGAATCGCAGCGAGAGGGGCGCAGCGCTGATCTCCAGTACCAGGTGGCTCGGTTGGGTCCTGGGTAGCTGAGCGCCGGCGGCGCCCGATCGATGCGCTCGGCGAGCAACGCGACTCGGGCAGGAGGCACGGGGGTGGGCGAGCGCGGGGGGATGAGCTCAGACCGGAGAGACGCGCCGGGGCCAGGCCCTATTGGCAGGCTGCGTGCGGGAGGCGGGTCTTCACTGGCCCGGCGGCTGCTAGCGGCTGCAGGGCGCTGGCGATGGGGTTAAAAGCACGTCGCCGTCGGCTTGGCCTGGGTGCGCGCTGACAGCTGTGGGCCTGAGCGTCGTGCTTGCAGTCGGGATCGAACGCCATGAACGGGCGCCTCTGCCTCTGCCGCGTGGCCGTGCTCCCGAGGGGCCGCTTGCTTCTTTTGCTGCTACTAATGCTGCTCGCAGACCCGGCGCTCCCTGGCCAACGTCACCCTCCAGTGGTGCTCGGTGAGACGCGCCTCTCGTAGTGGGTCGGTCGACGGGACTGGGAGCAGGGTAGGGCCGTCTTCTCGTTTGCTTCTGTATTAACCATGGAACATAGGAGTGTCTTGATGTTTATATGGGTTTGTCACCCGGGTTTGTCCCTCTACCACCCCCCAGCACGGGTGTGGCCAGCCTCTCAGCACCTGACTCTTGTAAAAAGATGGGTGTGGGAGGATTACTGGGTCGTTGCATACTTTTTTTTTTTTATGTGACAGGGTCTCGCGTTTACGTAAGTCGGGCTGGCCTTGAACTCACCATGTATCCAAACTGGCTTCGAACTCCCTGCCATCCTCCTGCACTCAGCCTCCAGAGTGCTGGGATTAGAAGTGTGCCCCTACAGCCGGGCATGGTGGCTCACACCTGTAATCCCATCACTTGGGAGGCTGAGGCAGGAGGATTGGTCTGAGTTCCAAACCAGCCTGGGCTACAAAAGGGAGCTCAAGGGCAGCCTGAACTGCATATCAAGACCCTGTCTCAAAAAAGACAAAAAAAAAAAAAAAAAAAAAAAAGAGAGAGATGAAAAGAAAAGATGGAAAGAAGTGTGTCCCTTCTGCTCTGCCTCCAATCCTTTCTACACCAAGCTATGCTTTATGCCTTGCCATATTCCCATTTTTTAGCTGGTAAGACTGAGGCCATTCAGCGCCACTCCGGAGGATTGATGAGGGTGGGCAGGGTGGCCTTGAAGTTGTCCTCCACACTGACCGGAGACCAACTATGGAGGCTGTCATCCTCTACACTTCCTGCCCTGTGTTTCCTTCCATGTTTTAGAGGGTATTACTGGAAGAAACAGCCTCTTTGGGGGAAAGGATTGGTAGTTCTCCAGAGCTGGCTACCAACCTTCATTCCACCTCATTCTCAGCTTAGTAGGTGGGTGACATTGGTCCAGAGGGAAGAAACCTACTGAAAAAAGGATGGCTAAAGACAGGGCAAAGTGTTGGGACAGCAACCGTAAGCAGGTGTCCAGGAGTATGCATATTTTTTTCACCCCTACCAATCCTAGTTAGACCAAGTTATGTTGGGGTGAAGTAGTTTCCTCTGCCCAATCCCTCCTTGGTTCCAGACCTGCCAACTGCACAGGAGCCCCTGGGCTTCCTTGCATTGGTGGGCCAGGGTGAGAAGTTTGTCTGGGGAGTCTTAGGTGCCTCCTTCACCCCATGCCTTCAAAAGAGCTGGTGTGTTGATAGTCAGCTAATCCCGAGGGCAGATACATAAGGAGTCTGCTGACCCATGTTCTTTCTGTTGGTAATATTTAAATGGGGATGGTGCAGACCACAGAGGGTAGGGTTGCCAGTGTGGTCATGGCAGGCCCCAGTAGGAGTTGTGGACAAAGAAATGACCAGGCGGGATTTTGCCTTGCCTCTCCAGGCTTCTGGGTTAAAACCTAGTGGTAGCCCTGAGAGATGAAGTGTGCGTGCTGGGAAGCAGAGCCACTGAGCCAGTCTGCGTGAGTGGGTATCGAGGGGGTTCCCTAGTCTGCAACTAAGGGGAGAGAGGGAACTACGCGTTAGGCCGGAGGTAAATGGTTTCGCCTGGCCCTAGTGGAGTGGGGTGAGGGGGGAGTTGTGCTAGCTCGTGATTTGTTGGGTCATCTGGACTTTACCCTGGAAGGGACACAAGAAGCGGTATGTGGGCGTGAGGATTTCTGAGTAGGAGAGGTATGACACTGAGAAAGAAGGACAATCATTACACAGCCTTTTTGCCAGGATTGATGCTAAGTGAACTAATTAGTTCCACCAGTGCTTGGCTACCCTAGGTTGCAGCAGAGGAGCCTGAGCAGCTGGAATCCTTACCTGCCCCTCTCATCTCTGGGAGTCAGGTTGTTTGGTGTGAATTCAGAAATCCTATGGTGTGTGTGTGTGTGTGTGTGTGTGTGTGTGTGTGTGTCTGTCTGTCTGTGTGTCTGTCTGTCTGTCTGTCTGTTGCTCTCTTTCTACTTCTCCTTTCTTTTTTTGCAGGAATGGGGTTTGAACTCATGACCTTACACTTGCTAGGCAGGCACTTGTGCCGCAGAGCTATCTTCCTGGCTCCTCTCTCCTTTAGTTTTTTTTTTTTTTTGGTACTGGGATTTGAATGCAATACCTTGTGCTAGGCAAGCAGGCACTGTGCCACTGAGCTACATCTCTGGCCCAGGTTTCTCATTTTGAGGATCAAAATCTATCTGGTGTGATACACACCTGTAATACTGGCACTGTGGAGGCTGAAGCAGGAGAGCCCATCATGCATTTGATGCCAACCTGTGCTACACAGTGAGTTTAAGGCCAGCCTGACCTAATAATTGTGTGTGTGTGTGTGTGTGTGTGTGTGTGTGTGTATGTGGTACTGGGGATCAAACTTGGGACCTTGCACTTGCAAGGCAGGCGCTTATGCTGCTGAGCTATCTCCCCAGCCCCAGCCTGAACTACTTAGCAAGACCCTGTGTCAGAAAACAAAATGAGAAGCTCTGTAGGGGTAGGTTCTGAGTTGGTGAAGAGGAAAAGTCATAGGTAACCCTGAGCAGTGCGAAGGGATTATAAGCAAGCCATTCCCAGTTCTCCCAGCCTCAGTCTCCTCTCCTCAGGGTTAAATGAGTTAAAAGAACCCTGTCTGTCTTTGTCCTACCTCTAGATACAGAGGATCCCAGAAAGGGGCCATTGTTACTTCAGAAGCCCTGACCAGGTCAAGGGTATCTAGTAAAGCAGGTCTTGTGACTTCCCATTTCATTTCCTTCTTGATGGAGACAGTGAGCTGCCCAATGCACAGACATGTGACCCAGAAACTATCATGCTGGGGGTTGTAGTCTCTGTCCTCACATCATGAAAAGAGATAAGGATAAGTGCTACTTTTGCCTCCTGTGCCCACCCTGAACACTGGTGGTGCTCAGTAAATCCCTGGAGATCTGAGCAATAGGTGTTCACCTAGCTAGGTCTTCACCAAGTCTTCCTGGATCTTGAGGGGGCAGGGGGCGTTTGAGACTAAAGACTATGAAGAGTTTTGAAGGCTAGATAATGAATGAAGCAGCGGGTTGGTGTGTGCATCCTGAGGCCCCAGGGCTCTGTGTAGATAGCAGCAGTTATCTGAGCTAGAGTGAAGTCCTTGTGGGCTGGACCCACCCACCCCTAAAAGGCTGGAGTAGAATGAGGTATTGTTTCAGAGTAGCTATATCAAAAGCAGGCTATCAGCCAGGCCACTGCTCTCCAGATAATCAGCCCTGTGGAACCTTACTGAGCTCTGGTGTTTAGCAAGTCCTGGGGCCCTTGGTAGCTGGCAGGTAGCAGTTTAAGTTTCTCAGTAGTGTTTCTCTTCAGGGTCTCCTGCCCACAACTCTGTGCAAGAATACTTTCTCTGGATTCAGTTCCAGCTGGTTCAGTGGCCCAAGGCTCATTCTTGTTCCCACTTCCTTTCTCAGGGTGAATAAGGCCCTGTCTATTTTCTGTCATCTGTTAGGGTTGTGGGTACAAAGCCTTTGGGTCAATCTTCGAAGGTATATAGCTAATGTCAAGGCTGTGCTTCTGGACAAACAGGGCCTCTGGAAACCTGGAAGTGTCTCCAAGCCCCTGCTAGTCAGAGCTGTCCTATCCTCTGGCTGTTAAGCAAAGAAACCATATGTGTGTTTGTGAAACTGATTCAGGCTGAGATCGCATTTGACAGATAAAGTAACGGAAGCCTAGGGCGGGGAAGTGACTTCATCCGGAGCCCCCTTACAGTAATCTCCCCCCCCTTTTTTTTAATGTATAGGATCTTAACTACTCAGATTTGACTTGTAGTGATCCTCTTTTTTTCACCTCTTTTTTTCAGCCTCCCAAGTGCTAGGATTACGGGCATGTAACCACCACACCCAGCCTCCCTTCCAGTAATCTCAATGGCCTAGGAGAGTGTTCCAATGAAGATTTGGTGGGCTGGGTTTTTTTTTTTTTTTTTTTTTTTTTTGGCAGGACTGGGAACTCACCTTGTGCTTGCCAGGCTATCTCCCGGGCCCGTTTGTTTTTTTTTCTCTACCTCTGCTGGTGAGGCTGGCCTTGAGCTTACGACATGGCCCAGACTGGCCTTGAATTTGTGGCAGTCCCTCTGCCTCAATCTTCCGAGTGCTGGGATTACAGGTGTATGCCACCGGCCCAGCAGAGGTGAGGCGTTTTTTCTGGATCTGGAAAGAGTGTTATGGACCCTTGCCAGAATGCCAGGTTCTCCCGAGTGCCCTGCAGAGTATGCGGCCCCAGGCTTCCTTCGCATTAATTACTCTCACCCTACAGCACTAGCTTTTCTGCCTGAAGACGGTGCCCTGGCCTCTGTCAGGATCCCTACTCTGATTTTTCTGCCCTTGACACTGTGTTTTAATTTTCAGAGTGAAGCTGCAAGGTTTCCCAGGGTATCTTGGCTGGGAGTCTTCTGAGGACTTTGGGGGCTCCAGCCTGCCAGGGCCAGCACTCACACATGTCCTTTGTTCCCCCGCAGTGCCGGGTGATTTGGGCAACCAGCTGGAAGCAAAACTGGATAAGCCGACGGTTGTGCACTACGTCTGCTTCAAAAAGACGGACAGCTACTTCACACTGTGGCTGAACCTTGAACTTCTGCTGCCCGTCATCATTGACTGCTGGGTTGACAATATCAGGTGGGGGCAGGGACACCACTCCCTGATGGGGCCCGAGAGGGATTCCAGAGTTTGTTCCCTTTTCACGAGGTCAATGGCCCCGTAGCCTCTGCCCTAGTCTGGCTGGCAACATCTCTGCACTCCTGACAGACCTTTCTTCCTCTTCCTGCTGCTCTTGACCCTCCCCTTGGGCTCTGCCCTTGTCCCTCAGGCCCTGTCCACAGTCTCCATCTGCTGTTCTGTAGTTAGTTCTTTCTGGGGTGTGCCATGTCTGTATCTCTTTGTACACTACTCTTCCCACATGGGAACTACTTCTGAATCGTCGTATTGATTTTTTTGCTTGGCTTTTTTTTTTTTTTTTTTTCTCAGTCTTTTTGAGACAAGGTCTCACTATGCAGTTCAGGCTGTCCATGAGCTCACTTTGTAGTGCAGGCTGTCTCGAACTTGTCAAGATTCTCCTGCCTCAGCCTCCTGAATCTGGGGTTACAGGAGTGCATTGCCATGCCTGGCTTATTTCTACATATTTGGGTTGATAAAGTCCCTCATTTCCACACCTGACCTTCTGCCAGCCCCGCCCCCTGTGTGCGCTGAGACAGCAATTGAGATTAGGAGTGGTGGCATGCACCTGTAATCCCAGTGCTTGGGAGGCTGAAAACAGGAGAATCACTAGGAGTCCAACCTACATAGTGAGACCCTGTAGGCCCTATCCTAAAATACAAAAAAAAAAAAAAAAGAACCTGATCCTACCTAGTTAAAAAACAAAACAAAACACCTGACCCTAGTCCTCTTTTGTTTTCCTTCTCCTAGGCTGCATCCATGCTTCTCTCTCTTTTTTTCTTTTTGAGACAGGGTTTCAGGCTCACCTTGAACTCACTGTGTAGCCTCAAACTTACAGAGATCCTCTTGCCTCAGCCTCCCAAGTGCTGGGATAAGCAGGTGTGTACCACCACACACAGCTATATGTAGGATTTTTTTTTTTTTTTTTTTTTTTTGTCTTTTTGAGAAAGGGTCTTGTTATGCAGCTCAGGCTGGCCTTGAGCTCACTTTTGTAGCCCAGGCTGGTCTCAAACTTGCACTGATCCTCCTGCCTCAGCCTCCTAATTGCTGGGATTACAAACATGTGCCACCATGCCCATCAATATCCCTTTTTTTTTTTAAAACCTTTGTAAGATGCCAAACTGTTTATATAAAGTTATGTCAGTAAATATAGGCACTGTGTATTTCATAGTCAACCCTGCACAGTGATGTTATAGTCAACAGTGAACCTGTGGATGAGGTGGCTCCTTAAGATGGCATAAAGGGTTGAGGATATAGCACAGGGCAAAGGCCCTGAGTTCAATCTCTAGTATCCCAAAATAAAAGTGAAGGGCTGGCCAGATAGCTCAGCAGATTAAAGTGCCTGCTTAGGCAGATTCAGGGGCCAGGGGTTCAATCCCCGGTATGTGATTCCCGGTGTGCCGTGCCGGTCCTGCCCTGGTGAATGAAATTAGGCACGGTGGTGTGCGCCTGTAATCCCAACACTTGGAAGGCTGAAAACAGGAGGATCACTATAAGTCTGATCTGTGTAGTGAGTCCCTCCAAACCCTGTACTAAATACATCCAAAAAAAAAAAAAAAAAAAAAAAAGTAAAAAAGATTATTTTGGAGCTGAAAAACTGTTTCCCAGTGACAGTGTCCTAGCCATCTGACCTAGTAGTAAAATACGTTTGTGTGATGCTGGTGCAAATAACATGCATACTTGATAAGATAATGAGATAAATGACATTAAAAGTGACTCCATTACTGGCATAGGTATTTACTGTACTACTGTACTTCTCCGTGTTACTTGGTAACACTATAAGAAAAGGATTACGGTAGGACAGTACAGCAAGTTACACCAGTACCAGCTTCCTGCATCTCGTGTTGGCTGTGCCTCAGGTTTGCTTTGAGAGGCCACTTCAGGTGACTGGCTTGTGCTGTCTAGTAGTGTCTACTTTCTTTTTTTTTGTATTATGGCTGGCTCAGCCTGCCCTGGGCACGTGGTGCCAGGCATTGAACCGCCGTCCCTCCGGTCGCCTAATTTTGCCTAAGCAAGTGCTTTAGACAGCTGAGCCATCTTGCTGGCCCCAGTAGTGTCTGCTTTTGGTACACTGTGATATTCGTACAACAGTGAGTTCACCAAGCAGCACATTTCACGGTATGGCTTAGGAGACAGGATACAGGTGCTGTTTTTTCAGCCTGTTTTACAGACCTGAAACTTAATGGTGAAGTGCTACCCTGGCATGCCTGAGGCCCTGAGCTTGATCCCTGGCACTTCTAAATAACTGTAACTTAAGGACATTGGGAGGATCAGAGAACATACAAACTGCCTATAGCCATTCAGCACAGTGGTGCAATCAGAATTGAGACTTAGTGTTGTGTAATTGTCCATCACACACTGAGTTTCCTAAAAGCAGAGCTTGCTTTATATGTTTCACCTTTATATCAAAAGCATAGGGAATGCACTTGATATGTAATTGGTATATGTTTGAGCTGACTAGAACTTTGTGAGTTAGAAGTTTCCTTTTTTTTAATTTTTTTTATTATTGGGCTGGGCATATAGCTCAGTGGCAGAAGTGCCTGCCTGGCAAGCACAAGGTCCTGAGTTCAATTTTCAGTAGGTATATAATGTTCACCTTCATCATAAAGAAATTGTACCTGTACATGCTATAACTCAATTCTCTTTCCCCCATTCCCCTCCCTTCCCTGCAACCCCCCTCCCCATTTACAAGACCTTTGTTTCTATTTTTCCTTTTCCCTTTGCTATCCACCCTCCCTAGTTCTACTTCTCATTTGAACATTTTCTTCCTGTTTCACAATATCTATGATACATTTTGGTCCTGATTTATTATACTTTTGTTTTCTCATGCCAGAGAAACAATATGGTATATGTAGATATAGGTTTAACTTATTTCACTTAGGAGTGTGGTCTCCAGGTGCATCTATTTAGCTAGAAATGTCTCAAGATTATCCTTTATGGCTGAGTAGTACTCCACTGTATTAAAAAAAAAAAAGTCCAAGTCTTCTTCTGTTCAGTTGATGGGCATTTGGACTATTTGCAAGATGTAGCTATTATACCCTGTGCCTCTATAAATGTGGGTGTGCACAAATTGCTGTGGGAGGGGCCGGCGAGATGGTTCAGTGGTCTAAAGTGCCTGCTTGGGAGGGCTCAGGCGACTGCGGGGACTGCAGTTCGATCCCCGGCACCACATGCTGCGCCAGCACCACCAGGGCAGGCTGAGCCAGCCACAAAATGAATAAATAAAGAAACAAATAAATACAACAAGCAAACAAACAAACAAACAAACAAACAAATAAATAAATAAATAAAATTTAAAAAAAAAAGCAAATTGCTGTGGGAGGATGCTTTTTGTAAAATTTTTTTGCGGGACTGGGGTTCGAACTCATGATCTTGCACTTGCCAGGCAGGCACTTGTGCCACAGAGCTATCTCCCCAGCCCTGCAGGAGAATGCTTTTGATTGTTTAAAGAAGATACCAAGAAAAGGAACAGCTGGGTCTCATGGTTTTAGTTTGTTGAGGACAGTAGTTGTACCAGTCTGTACTCCTGACAGTGGAGAAGGGTTGTTTTTCCCTCGTAGCCCTTCCAGCATGTTATTGGTTGATTTCTTTTTTTTGACTGATTTTTTTTTGGTTGATTTCTTTTTTTTTGTTTGATTTCTTTGTGGAGGGAGATGAAATCTCAGTATTGTTTTAATTTGTGTCTCTTAATGACCAGTGATGTCGAACATATTTTTTTCACAATTTTTTGCTGTTTGTATTTCTTCATTTGAGAAGTGTCTATTCATTTCAGATGCACCCCCTCCCCTTTTTTAGGCTTTTTTTTTTTTTTTTTTTTTTTTTTTTTTTTTTTTTTTTTTTTTTTTTTTTTTTTTTTTTTTTTTTTTTT
>PVKN010003000.1:0-25000 GCA_004027915.1 Capromys pilorides
CCCTCCCCTCCTCTGCGATCCCTCTTTCTGCTTTCCCCATTTCCTGTTTATGAACAGAACTACAGCAATGGAAAGAGCTAGTACAAGCTGTTGGCTCTGGTTATTTTATGAGCATGGAGTAGGGGATGGAGGAATGGGACAGATTAATAATCGCTTTGTATGTGTGCTTTTGATTTTCAACACTGTATACAAGGAACATGGGGTGATTTTAGAATTATGGAAAACGGAATTAATAAAAGATTTTAGGACAAGGCTATGCTCTGAAGCTCCGCCACCCCCAGTAAAAGAGACAACACAATAAAAGCAACAAAAAGTTTTTAACAACGTTGGCCTCTGATGAGAAGGGAGATACTGTATAGTGATTTACCTTTTCTTACTCTTCTGGGCTTTCCAAATTTGGATTAAAACTTGCTTCATTCCAAATTATCTTTGAAAAGTATGTTAATGAGGTCGTTTTGCCGGTCCCCTCTCCCTCAAGGTGGAGGTGGGTTTTGTTTGTGCAGAGGCCTCTGCCTCCAACGGTGGAGTACCACACACAGTTCTCAGGTGGCTTTGGGGACCCCGTGAACGTACAGGAAGGAGGTCCCGGTGGGCTAGCACAGCAGATCTTCTCCTCTGTACGGGAAGGGGACACTGTGAATGACAATTTCTTCTACCTACACGCCCAGCTTGGATATTCCACGGACAGGAAAGCAGTCCCACTGGCGGGGAGGTGGCGAGAAGAGCCGCTGGAGAAACCTCTTGAGTTGCTGGGCTGGAGCCCGCTCTGCCTTCGGGCCGGAGCCGGGCCAGGGCTTCTGGGGGCTCGCTCCAGGGCCCTTCCGTTCTGGGCGTGGATGAGAACTCCTCCACCCTGGCAATAAAGTGGGGAAGGAGACAGTAAATAAGCAACGGGCAAAATTAAAACCAGTAATGAGCCGTATGAATATTGTGGTGTTATAACATTGGAGACACATTTATTTGGGAGCATTGCATGTTCTGGGAAAACATAATGGCCTTGTGGCTGCGCAGCCTCATTTTCTCTGCTGAGTTTCCGCTCATTGGCCCCAGAGGCTGGCAGCGTCCGCACCTGTGCCCAGATGCTTTTATGGCCTTGGCAGGGACAGGCAGGCAGCCTGGAGCCTTCCGGATGGGGAGAGGCCCTGAAGCGGAGGAGGCGTCTGCCACCCAGCCTTGCGACGGGGAGGGGTGCCGCGGAGGCCAAGCCTGCCGAAAAGGCAGGACAGCATTCTGTCCCCTACCCTGCGCCCTGTCCTGAGGCCCAGCCGGGCCCCCAGTCCCTGCACTGTGTCTGACCAGTTTGCGCTCAGGAACAGGCCACAACTTGATTTAGCCTGCTGTGCCCTTACTCTTCGCTTCTCTCACTTACCTCAGGGTTGACCTGGAATTGCTGTCACCCTAGCTATTCTAGAGAACACCCTTTCATCCCAGCACTCTGTGAGGCTGAGGCAGGAGAGTCTCAAGTGCAAATCGATCCTCAGAAACACTGTAAGGTAGGAAGATCCTTTTTCAAAAATCTAAAATGTAATTTTAAACTGTTAAGACTGTACTTCAATGTAAGTAATTCAACAAATGAAGGTTGTGTGTTCAGTGCCCAGTACTGCAAAAACATTTTTAAAAAATCCCTTCAGGTCCTAATGTCCTGAGGGCAAGGAAAGAAGGAGAATCCAGAGCAGTTATGGGTTGAACTAGGAAGTTCAGTTGAAAAAGTCTTCGGGAGAAACATGGTAAGGGAAACTTTCTGGAGGTTTTGCATTCTCCAAAGAGAATGATTCTAGGGCAAGGAGTGCTTAAGGTCCCCCTGCCCCGGGGGAAGATCTTCAGAAGAGTCAGGCAGCAAGGATTACATAAAAATGCAGCTTCTTCCACAGCGGGATTCCACCTCCCAAGGTGGTTTACACTGAGAAACGTTTTCAAGGCCAGGGAGTAGTACGTGGAGGCCAGGGATATAGTTTGTTAAACAGACTACCAGACAGCCAGGCTTCTCTCTTTCCTGGTGTGTATAAAAGAACCTGAGCTAGCTGTGAGGTGCACACTTCACATCCAAGCACTCAGCAGACTGAAGCGGGAGGATCCCAAGTTTAAGTCCAGCCCGTGAAATTTAGTGACTTAACAAGATCCTGTCTCAAGTAGCTCAATGCAAAGGCGGTTGGTTCAATCCTCAGTACTTACAAAAAAAATCAATAAAGCGCTTGGCCAAGGGAGAGAATCGTAGGCCTCTCTGTGTGGCTTTTTGTGGCTTTGCTATCATGCAGAAGCCGGTACAGGCACTTTCATACCTGTTCATTGTTTGAAAAGTTATTGCAAGTAAATGAGTAGCTGTTAGAAATTTCTAACTAGATTATTCTACAGCCAGGTCAGGAGGCCTGAGCCCAATCAACTTATAAGAATGCTATCCAGTTGGGTGATAGTTCTCCAGTGTGTGAGTATCTGTGAACTACATGTGCATGCTTGGCAGAAGAAGAGAATAATTTAAGCCGCAGGGTACCTTCATATTTTACGTATGTACTTTCAATCTGTCCTTTCTATATGAGACATGGAATCTTCTAGGGAGGGTCGGGCATACAGGACCATGTTCGCTGTACTTGAAGTGGTTTTCAAGAGGAACTCTGAGTCAGCAGAGTTCTGCCCAGGCCCCTGCTGAGCCCCTGGCTCAGCTGGAAGTGTTAGAACCCCCTGGAGCTATAACTTCTACTCTAAGCATGGGAATACCATAACTCAGGCAGGGAAGACACTCGTTCAGGATTGGGGAGGGGTGGAGGCTGCATGCCATGAGCACGGCTTCCTCCCCTCCTTCACTGCCTAGGCAGTCCCTCTTCTGTGCTCTCTCTCACCTCCACCCCAAGTCCTGCACATTATACACAGCAAGTGTTAGGTTTATGTCTGCATGCACCCAGACCCTCATTCTGCCACAGGGTCCTTTTGGAGGCCAGATTTAGAGTGCATGACTGATTGGTGGTACAATGCTGAGATTAAGAGTGCTGGGATTAAGAGTGGGTGATTGCTGGATGGGTCCACTGATAGGACTGGCACTACCCTAATCCTGGTAGACTGGATATAATACAAAGAAGCTTTCTGCCATGTGCCACCCTCCTTGGAGCCAGCCAATTCTAAACAGAAATCTCTATAAACTGAGCTAAGTAGACCTTTCCCTCTTTAGCTGTGGGTGTCCAGGTGAGAAAAGTAACTAAGATACCTAGGATCCTGCTCTTGTCCTCCTTTGCTGATACCAGGGACTGAACTCAAGACCTTGAGCATTGTAGGCAGGCAGTCATGTAGCCGAGCTATCTCCCATCCTTTTCATGTTAAAGTGCCAATTTAAACAACCTAGAGCTGAGCTGAGCACATAGCAGCACTTCAGTAAGTAGTCAGTGTCTCTGTCAGAGGCTGAGTTCTTTAAGCTAACGGAGGCTTCCTGCCTCAGAACACTTGCACTTGACCTCCTCGGTGCCTGACATCAACTTCTACAGTGTGTGTGTGTGTGTGTGTGTGTGTGTGTGTGTGTGCACATCATGAGTCTGTTGCAGATGGTCTAGTTATGTTGGCATCCACTTATTTTCTCCAAAGGGCCAGGATAGGAGCTGATCTGTGGACGTCCTCAACATAGTGGCCCACAATAGGGACATTTCATATATCCTAAAGGCAGTATCCTGTGGGCCTGGGCCTTGGGAGAGAATATCTGGTCTGTTGGCTGGAAGCTGAATGGATAATCGACATCAAGAGGGAATTTGGCTCTTTTAAGACAAATACTTCCAGATGCCAGGATCTCTGGGTCCCTGTTACTACCCAGATGGGACTGGGTGGGTGCCAGAGGAGTCACAGCAGTTGATAAAATCGGAAAGGTAGTAAATCATAAGGTAGTGCACTTGGGCATATTCCTAGAAGGCTGGATTTACACAGAAGCAGTTAAACAGTGTAGGAAGTGTGCCAGGACCACAGAAAATGGGGGAGCATTACCGTCTCCAGTGACTGTCCAGTCTGGCTCATTCCACAGTAAGTTACCACCAGCAGGAATCTTCCCCCAGATATGGCCCTGCCCTATGTGGTTTGGAAGCCCTCTGACAGAAGCAGGTTTTCTATGGAGATTCCAACTGACAAACTGCTTCCTGGTCCCTGGGAAGCACTCCTGGGTAGGCACTGTGTTGACACGTCTGTTTCCAGATCCAGATGGAGGCATTTGAGGTAAATGAAATGCAGGGAAACTCAGTGGAATTGAACCTTGGGGACCCTCAAAAGGGGACTTATTGTTTAGATTGTGATTTGGGTCACTTAAATATTTTAAGAATTCAGACAATCTCACATTCTAGGGTGTTTTCCCAAAGCTATTACATCAGAAAGATTGGGGCCCTAAACCAACATTCCTGTGCTGGCGCTATGTGATTAGGACAGAATCCAGCAAAGGAGGTATTTTGTAGTGTGAGCTATCAGGGCACACTCATCTCCTAGCTGGCTGACCCCCTAAAATGTCTCAGCTTTATCCTCACCTCCTTGAGTGCCTTGAGTATCTAGCAGGCATGATATGTTTAAGTACAGAAAGCAGGTATCAGTGCTCCTGCCTACACTTCACAATGCCCTTTCATTGACATTAGAACAAAATCTGAGTTCTTCATGGCCTATAGGACCCATGTGAAGTTGCTCCCCCTACTTCCTGACTTCATCTATTGTCACATTGGCCTCTGTGCTCCTAAAACAGGGCACAGGTCTGCCTGTCTCAGGACATCTATACTTACCATGCTCTGCTCCTGAATTGTTTTTCCCTCTGTTCAACTACCTTTTTTCATTCAGTTCTGAGCTCAGCTCTCAGCTATTCAAAGAGGTTCTTCAAAGTATTGCACCTAGTGATATCTTTCCCCTTGTCTTATTTTTATATTCCTGAGGGAACTGGTCATTTTCTGAAATTATTAGGATGACATTTAATTTTGCTGTTAATTATGTGACTTTTCTACTAGAATACAGGTTCTCCAAGTTTCAAGTTTGATCTGTTTCATTCTCTTTCATGTCTCTAGAATATAGAATCATTTTTTGCCAAAAGAAGCTCTCCATAAACATTTAGTGGATGGATGGGTAGATGGATAGATGGATGGATGGATGAATGGGTGAGTGGATAGATGGACAGGTAGATGGAAGGTTGGATGATAAGATAAATAAATGAGAGTGATGGGTGGGTAGATGGATAATTGGGTGGGTGGGCCATCCTGTGTCACTCATAAGTAGTTCAGGGTTTCTAGGTAGAGGTCATTATAATAAAACTCCTTGAGATAAAAAAAAAACTGATGTAGTATTAAGCCAAAACCACTCCAATGTCAACTCTTTTCAGTTGCAGCTCGTATGAAGGGCTAGTTGTTTGGAACTTGTAAGTTGTTTTTCAAGTTACTGTTTTTCTCCCTTTATTCCAACCAGAAATAAGCAACCAGAAATCAATTCTGGATGAGCAAACTTTGGTAATATTTTTTGTCTTCCCAGTGTAATATAATAGTGACCACCATCTTTTTTTTTAAAAAAAAAGATCATCTTCTGTTGTTGACTAGAATTCTAATGTGAAGAAATTGATTTGTGATCTAACTAAAAATGGACTTTCATGAGAAGGAGTTCTTCATGAAAGTGGTGCATTTCATGATAGGTTGGCAGTGAGGGCTGAGGACAAAATGTGTTTATAAATTAATTGTTTCAGCAAAATCCAGGCAAGATGCAGAGCCACATATAATACTACTAATTATTGTGGGAAATAATGTTCTTTTAAAGTAACATTAAGGGCTGGTGAGGTAGCTCAGCAGACTTAAGCACCTGCTAAGGTAAGCACAGGGACTGGGGTTTGATCCCCAGCACCACTTTTCATGCCTGCCCCACCTCTGTGCACACTGAACTGCCCACTGAGATGAGGCGTGGTGGTGAACACCTGTAATAACAGCACTGGGGAGGCTGAAAACAGGAGGATCACTACGAGTCTCAGCTGCATAGTGAGACCCTGTACCAAACATAGAAAAAATAAACAAAATTAAAAGTCCTTTGAGGAATATTTACAAAGACATGAAGGAAAGTATTATAATCATACTCTGATCCTTCCACTCTGAGATAACTATTCCATTTGAATTTTTGCTCTTTTCACTATGGATATATCCATACAATATATATATATATATATATATATATATATATATATATATATATAACATAGTTTTAATTGTCTGCTATGTATTTTTATCCAATTTTCACTGAAAATTACATCTCATATTTTTTCTTTAGGTCACTTGAAGGCTCTGAGAAAATGTTATTCAGTTCCTCCAAAATATTTAATTCTATAGACTGACAGTATCCCACAGAAAATAACATGAACCAACATGGGATTTTAAATGGGTAAGTAGGCAAAAAAAATGCACGTGTAATTCATTTTCATCACATATTTTTATTTACTCTCACAGACATAAACTTGTCATCTCAACATGTAATTACCATACCAACGATTGAGATATTTTGTATTTTCTGAACTAAGAGTTTGAAATCCATTTTATACCTCAGTTCAAATCAGTAACTTCTAGTTCAGTAGTCGTCTGTAGTCACCTGCTACCATATTCAGTTGCAGCGATCTAGGCTATTAAAAATTGGTCGTGTAGTAGTTTATGAATAGTGGAAGGAAGTTCACAGTAATGACCACATTGCTACTTAAAAGACCATTTTCCAAGAATAAAAGCAGGCTGAAATTAGAGTTTCAGTTATCTTCTAGTAGGCCACAGAGTGATTAATTCAATTTGATAGGTTCAATTTGATAACTATAAGACACAGCCTCAATTCCTCAAAATACTAAATGAAGTGGAAAGATGTTGAAAACAATGTTTTTCAAATTATGCAGTTGATACCATTTTGCCTCTTTTCAAAGATGATTTCCTAGGCCCTAATAAAAGTTGATGTCTCCTAGTATGTTAAGATCATATTTAATCCAAGGCAAATGAATTGAATTAGATTGGATGGTATTGATTATGATCAGTCTGGCTTCAGTTCCAGGTCTGTGTGCTCTCTTTACTGGGGTCCTGGGTTCCCTGGTCCTGATATAGTGGGTCCTTCCTGTCTTTCCTCGACCTATCAGAATAAAATGCTTATATTTGATATAGCCATTATCTGTGAGCACCAACTAGGGGAAGACTCACTTTTAACTTCGTTCTTAGACCAAAGGGATTGGAAGGGAACCAAGTGGGATTAAGTGACACAGGAGAAGTCCATCTGTATCAAATACAAGTGTGCATAAGGATGAATTCATGAAGGAGGGAAAAGAGAGACCATTCATAACCCTTGAGGATTTTCCCTCCTGTTTATGAGATTCAGGCCAAGAGAGGCAACCAAGAAACCCTCTAGGCTCAGGGAGACTTGGCATCTGAAATCCAACTGGAGTCCACCCAAGATTTCCTACTGTGTGTCTTCCACATGTCACGTATCCTGGCCTGGGATTACAGCAGTGAGGTGACCCCTGGAGGGAAGTGGACAACAATCCCAAACCACAGCATATCTGCTGTGATAGGAGATATACCTGGGTTTCTGTGTGAGGCACACCCAGGAGGCTGCTTAGCTCTCTTTTTGGGGAAGCACCCCATCATGGTTTCATGGAACACAAGCTTGGTGATCAGTATGAGGCCAATCTCGTTCCCTGAGCCATGTGAAATGAACATCATCAACATATCTGTCTCATTAGGCTATGATGAGAGTAAACTGTTATAATGCCGACAGAACACCTAACATGCAAGAATTGGCTGCCATAACTAACATTGCTTTTGTCTTCTCAGAATGTGAGCTGGTAGGGCAGAGACCATGTGGGGCCACAGGCGGTGGGTGATGGGGAGTCACTGGCTGGCCAAGGAAGAGACCTAACTAGATTTGCAGTTTTAGATGTCGCTGTGGCACAGAGGCTGCAGAGCTGTAGTAGAAGGGACTTACAGCTACCATCCATGTGCTTAGGGCATCCAGGGAACCCTACTCGGGCCTGTCTTTGCATAAGAAGGACACTATTCATATTAAATTGTGACTAATGATCAATCAAGTCCACAATTTTTTAAATATGTATTTTTCATCCCCTCCTTCCTTTCCTCCCTCCCTCCCTTTCTCCCTCCATCATTCCCTCTCTCTTTTTATGGTGGTGGAAATGAAAATGACAGCCTAGACCATGCTAGGTAAGCACTCTGGGATACATCCCCAATCCCTCATTTTTTATATTTGAGACAGAGCTTCCCAAAATTGCCAAGGCTGGGTTCCAGTGGATAATCCTCCTTCCTCAGCCCCCTGAGCTCCTGGGGTAGTAGGCATGTGCCACCATATGCAGCTAAAATTTGACTTTAGGGCATTCTTTTGTTTGCTCTCATCACTGCTGCTATGGCCATTGTTGAGCCTGGAGTATGTCTGGGAAAGTATAGCTGTGGGCGACCAGGTGCTCCCACTGCACTGCTCACTGGGTGAAAGGTGGATGTGGCAAGGCATAGATGGCAGCCACAAAACTTCATTGACTAAATGAAGGACCCCTCAGCCCCTGCCTACTGGGGTCCCAGGAATCCATTCCTGAATAGTATCTCCATCTCTACACAGCTATCTTCTTTCGCTTTATCTCAGTCATCAAAAGTTTAAGGAGATTTAAAAACCACCAGAGTGTTATGCATAAAATACAACCTTGAGTCACTGATGGAATTCATACCCAAGTTCTGCCAACGCTGGGCCAGAGCCCGCCCCTCCAGGGTGTCTAGGCTGTCACTCTTCCCATCCGTCTTCCTGATTGTAAAAATTAAACACATGCACAGGAGGGCTTGGGAGGCAGAGTTATGGGGGCTATAAAGTGTGTGACAGCAGATAAAGTTGACCATCCTGTGGTGGAGCACCCAATTGCAGGGGCGTCCATGGGAGAAGAGGGGTCCCAGAATAGAGGGAGCAATAGATGTTGCAAAGGGTACAGGGAGCAGGGGGAGTCTGTCACTTGGGGGAGGGGCTACTCCTAATCCCAGTGTTTCCAGGAGCAGTATTGATCCTCTGAGGTGCTTTGGCCTGCTTTCCCGCCATTGCTAAGTGCTCTGATTGCTTGCAGGAAATAGCAGAGAGGGGAGCAGGAGGCTGAAAGTACAGGAGAAGGCACTAGGCAGCTGTGGTGATATGAAGAGAGCCAGGAGTCCTGGCATACCAGCAGGAGTTGGCACTTGCAGACCTCCCATCACATGAACATGGGCAGCATCCTAGCTAAGAGCAGCCCCTGTGGGTGTCAGACAAGATACAAAGACATAACTAACCCCTTGGGGAAATCTGCGTGTATTCTTCAGCGGGTAGAAAATATTGTGATAATAGAGCAGGACATTAAAGAATCTATACAAGTTGTTAGAGAACTACTGTGGCTGCCACCTGCCTCTTCAGGGTGGTCTGAGGTGCAAGGACACCCAGAGAGCTACGGTCATTGCAGAAAGAAGCTTGTGCCCATGGTCTCTTGGGGTCTGATCACATACAAGGTCTTGTTGTTAGGGGTTAGGGGCTGGGGTCCTTTTGCTCTAGCAGAAGGAACCAGCAGTTCTTGTTGCCAGGACATCTGGATAACAAGGGGGACAGTGCCTTTTGTAGACTGAAGCTGTGGGTGAGGGTTCTTGGTGTGTAGGAGAAGAAAATATACTGACACAGTGATAGAGATAGGAACAGAGATAGAGATAGAGATAGAGATAGAGATAGAGATAGAGATAGAGAGAGAGAGAGAGACAGAGACAGAGAGAGAGAGAGACAGAGAGAGAGAGAACAGGCAGAGAGTGTGAGGTTGGAGAAGGAAGAGAGATCACAAAACACAGGGTAGATGCTTCAAGTACCACGAAGACTACATTCATCTACTCACTGGTTCTTTCTAGAACACCTACTATGTTCGGTGACGTGGGCACCAGCCAGAGCCTGACCCAGCCTGACTCTTTTGGTTCCAAATAAATTTTAGGATTGCTTTTCCCTAATTCTGTGAGATACACTATTGGTATTTTGACCATGACTGCATTAAATGTGTAATAATGTTGAAAGCAAGGCCATTTTCCCTATGTTGCTTCTTCATAACCAAGAATAAGAGATACCTTTCTATTTTCTAATGGCCTTTATTATTTCCTTTTTCAGAGAACTAAAAATTTCAACAGTAACGTCTTTTACTTCAGTAGTTAGATTGATTCCTAATTATTTAATTTCTTTAATATTATCATGAAAGATGTGGCATCCCTAATTTCTCTCTCGGTGAGCTTGTTGTTTGTGTACAGAAATGTTATTGATTTTTAAAGTGCCAACTGCATATCCAGCTATGCTATTGAATTTGGTTATTAAATATAGAAGTCTGTTTTTAAATGACCAGCTCAGCCTGCCCTGGGGGTGGGGCTGGCGCAGCATGTGGTGCCAGGGTTCGAACCATGGTCCCTGTGGTAGACTAAGCTTGCCTAAGTAGGCACTTTAGACCAATGAACCATCTTGCCAGCCCAAATCTAGAAGTCTTTTGGTGGAGTTTTGGACTTATCTATGTAGAATATCATGTCATCTGCAAATAATAATAATTTAACTTCTTCCTTTTCCAGTGTTCGTTCTTTTCTTTCTTTTATCTAATTCCTCTCATTAACGTTTCCAGGACTACAGTGAATGCGAGTGATCATAGTGGACATCTTTGTCTTGTTCGGCTTATTATCGTGAAATTTTTTAGTTTTTGATGATTTAGTATGATGCTGCTATTGGTTTATCACAGATGGTTTTTATCAGATTGAGATAAAGCCCATCCAGTCCAAGTTTTTGTTCAATTTTTATTATGAATGGATGTTGGTCTTTGTCAAATAGTTTTTCTCTTTTCCTTTAAAGATAGAAACAATGATACAGAATTTCAACGAAAGACAATAGATTAACAATGGTCAATATAATGCAGAGCTTTCTTGAAAGTAGTTACTCAGATTACAAAAGACAGGCATCAAAAATTGATCAAACAGTATAAGCACAAGCCATTCTTTTTAGTGAACTAATAGAAATTAGTAGTATATTTACCTTAGTTATCTTGTGTATGTATATCTATCATACCTTTTGGATCTTATTTGCTCTTTCAGTTTCTTATAGTAGGGAGACAAAATGATGTTTATGCATGTGAGTCTGATTTATTTCACTTAAGAGTATGATCTGAGGTTGAATCCATTCAATCCCTAGTTCTGCAAATAAATAAATAAATAAATAAATAAATAAATAAATAAATAAATAAATAAATAGACAAAGATGAATCCATCTACCTAAGCCTTGAGTTTATCCTTCTTTTTAGCTTAGTAATACTATATTAAATAAAAATACATCTTTTTTTTCTCCCTTCTTTTGTGAATAGGCATTTGAGTTGTTTCCAAGATTTAGCTATTATAAATTTTGTGCTATAAAAATGGGTGCACATAGATAGCTGTGTAATGCTTTTAATTCTTCTGGGAAAATATCCAGAAGGGAATAGCTGAGTCAGATGGGTCCTCTAACCTTAGATTTTTGAGGAATATGCACACTGATTTCCATAATGGTTGTACCAGTATACACTCCCATCAACAGTAGAGGAGGGTTCCTTTTATTTCACAGCCCTGCCAGCATGTCAAATGCTTTATCTTTGTCTATTGAGACAATTATGTGGTTTATGTCTTTAGTCCTTTTGATATGGTATATTACACTTATTGATTTTCATATATTCAACCATCTCTCCATCCCTGGTATGATCCTGATATATAATTCTCTTGATTATTTGCTGAATTCTACTTTTCTAGTATCTTATGGAGGATTTTTATATCTATGAAACAAGACCCTGATCACACAGGAAAAACTACAAATAATCAACAACCAGAATCTCATTTCACTGAAAAGCTTTTGCACAGCAAAATAAATTATCAACAGAGTGAAGAGACAACCCTAATAGTGGGAAAACATTTTACCATCTCTTCCTCAGATAATAGACTAATATCTAGAACATATTTTTAAAAACTCAAAAAAGTTATCCCCTACAGATAAAGGTTCAACCTCCAAATGGGCATCTGAAATGAATAGGTACTTCTCAGGTGAAGGAGTAAAAATGGCAAATAAATATATTTTTTAAAAAAGTTCAGCATCATTGGTTTTCAAGAGATGTAAATTAAAACAACTTTGACATTTCATCTCACTCCAGAAAGAATGGCAATTAGCAAGAAACCAAGCATGTTGGGGGCTTTGGGAGAAAAGGAACCCTTCTCCAGTGTTGGTGGGAGTGTATACTGTTACAATCACTGGGGAAATCCACGTAGCATTCCTCAAAAAGATACAAGTAGAAGTTTCATTTGACCCAGCTATACTCCTTCTTAGTATCTTCACAAAAGAATTAAAAGCATCATATCGCAGCCATACATGCACACTCATTTTAATAGCAGCAGAGTTTGTAATAGCTTAGTCTTGGAAATGATGCAAATGCTCATCAAGCAGTGAATGGATAGATAAGATGAGGCTTTTGTGTAGACTGGAGTACAACTTAGCCTTAAAGAAGGATATACTTGAGACATTTTTAGGTAAATGGATATATTTTGAGGCCATAATTGGATATACATATTTAAATACTGTCTTGTTTGTCTGGTGTGAGAAACTGAAAGTGTAAATAAGGACCAAAATGTATAATAGATACTGTAAAATAGGAAGAAAACATTCCACTGGAAAGGGGAACTGTGTTGACTACTTTTCTCTCATTGCTGAGACAAAACGCCCAACTCCTCAAATTAGGGAAGGACAGGTTTATCTAACTCACAGTTTGTAGAAGTTTTAGTCCACACTCAGCTGGCTCCCAGGCAGGGTGACACATGGCAGAGGACAGCAGTTCATGGCAATGGAAAATAGCAAAGCAATAAAAGCAAAAACTGGAGAAGCAGCAGAAAGCGAGCCTTTCCCCCTCCTTATATTGCATGCAGGCTCTCTGCCCAGGGTGGGTACAACACTCACGCCTGTAATCCCATCATTAGACCATGAATCAATAAAGAATGCTAGAAACCCACCTCATGACTGCATGAAGCTTTGGGGAAACCTCTACACACAAATCATTTGGAAGTAGGGAGGGGTGAGAAGGAAAGGAAAGAAGGAAAAAGAAAAAGAATGAGAAAAGAAAGAAAATTAGAAACAAAGCTTTTGTAAGTTAGTATGGGAAGAGGGGTTGAAGGGAGGGTAGGGGAACGGGAAAAGAAGAATTATGATACATGATGTTCAGGTACTAATTCCCTATGATAAATGTGATCATTATCTATATCTGAAATGTACCAAAAACTTATTAATAAAAGAAGTCAAAGAGGCCAACATTTTTTGTGCCAACTGATTGATTGATACAGATGGAGCGAGTGCTCACTGCTTATCCCACAAGACTGAGAAGTAAAAGCCACTGTCTATCTCTGCATCTCTACATGACCACTTTTGTTCAGTGGACAGTGTCACCTCCTTTTTCAGATGTTGAACTTGAAGTTTATATTGAGTCTGATGATAGTGCCTAGGTCACTCCGATGGGATATACTTATATCACCAGCACTCAAGGGAAGGCAAAGAACTGGGGACAGCTCTCTGTGCTGCCTGATTAGTACCTCCAAGGGGCTCTCCCAGCTCAGGTGACACAGCAGGTATGTCTTACCCATGCTTATCCCTTGGCGGTTTCGTTCAACATGTGCCTCAATTTTTCATCTGTGTTGTGTGGTTTTGTTGACCTCTAAAGTGTCTTTCATTTATGTCTGACCAAAGCACAGTGTGGAGATGCCCTGAGCTAAGGAGCTCATGAGTTCTGATAGTGACCCATAAGCACATCCTTTTCTCTTGATTAAAGGCTATGCAATGCTTACTGTGAGCAGGAAGAGTTCTATTTAAGACTTATCTCCATGGATCTTTCTAGAACTATATGGGGTATGTGTTATTTCACACCCACTTTGGATGGAAAGTACTATTAGGGTTCTCAAGAAAATAAAAAGAGATAGGAGTAACAGGATACAAAGATGTGAGGGGGTTCATTATGGGAATGAACTTACACATTCTGACATCCTGTTTTCTACAAGCTTAAGGCATGGAGGACTGGTGGTATAAATGGGTTAAAGCACAAAGTTCTGTGATCCCTGGGAAGTGTGGTGCAGGTCTCCAGATCCTGGAGCTCTTGTGTCAGCGGGAATGAAAAAAATGCATATTTCAGTTGCAGAAGAAAGTAAGATAGCCTCCCCCTTTTGATATGAGTGGGCTTTCCTGGTGCATAGAAGACCTGACGACACTCACAAGTAAAAGAGAGAAATGTTTGATTTGCCTTATGGTTTCAGAGGATTCTGTCTGTGCTTTGCTGGCTCCAAGACAGAGATATCATGAAGGAAGGGCACGGCAATGCAAAGACAGGCAGCCCAGGGCAACTGGGAGGCACAGCAGGGGAGCAGCACCAGAGGGAAAGGGGCTAGGGGCCAGATACAGGACTCGAGGCCACACCTCCTTGACCCACCCTGGCACATGCAGATGTGTGCTTCCTTAATTCCCTAGTAGGTGCCCAGGCAATTGAGCGGGTACATTTACTGCCATAACCTTCTTTTGAATCTACCCAGATCCTAAAGGCATCAGATGGTGCTGCCCATCTAGGTTAAGTGTAGATTCTCCGCATTCAGCCAACTGATTCAAAAGCTGATCTGTTCCAGAAACACCACACAGACACACCCAGGAAGAATGCCTTACCAGCTCCCTGGGCGTCCCCTCATTCTGTCATGTTCACTGCTAAACCCAACCATCACTGAGACTCAGTCAGAAAACTTTGAAATCAGCTGATTAAGGCCCAGTGGCTGGTATACAAAAAGTGATCAAAACAGAAGGCAAATTATACACTTCTAAAATATATTGCAGTAAAAATCAGGAAATCGATTCTTTTCAAATTACTCTCCCTTTTTGAATATAGGCAGCCCAGTGTACTTTTATAAATTAAAAGTTTTTTTTTTCTTTTTTTATTAGTACATGATGGTTATACACAAAGATTACATTCATCTTGGGGTGTTGGTAAGTGTATGTATTGCCTCGTAGTCTATTTTACTCCTCTTGCCATCCCTCCCACCTTCCTCCATACCTAGGTTGCCTTGACACTTTCTTTTTCTTTCTTTTAAGTGTATTTAGTACAGGGTCTCACTAAACAGCTCGGACTCATACAAATCCTCCTGTTTTCAGCCTCCCAAGTTCTGGGAATACAGGTGCGTGCCCCCACACTCAGTCTCAATCGCCACCTCAGCATGCCCTGGGAGCGGAGCCTGAACAGCACACTGGGGAGCAAACCCGGTTCCCTGAGCTCTACCTAAGCAAGTGTTTTAATCTGCTGAGCTATCTGGCCGGCCCGCTTGTCACTTTCTGAAGCAGTTTGGAAGCCCTCTTTCACGTCTTATGATGATCAAAACGACAGTAAATGTTGCTACCCTGAGCCGTTCAATTGAAAGACAGGCTCATAACATCAGTGCATCCTCATCCACCTTATTCTGACATCTGTGACTTCTGATTCTGACCGTGAGAATTGGTCATGGACCCTGAGGACATGAGACAGCCTCTGTGGCACAACAAACAATGCGCAGGAAAGACAACTTCCAGGACTGCGTGAGAAAGTGGCCAAGCAATCTAGGGATGGAGGGGGAGTGGAGGGAGACAAGGTTAAGGGGAAGCAAACAAGAGTAAAGTGGATAAGTCCGCGTAGCAATTCCTGAAAATAAATGCAATCATCATGTACGACAATTATGCAATAAAAAGAAAATATATTAACTAAAAATAGAATAATGGTACAAGTGTGTTTGAAGTAAAGAGGAGTATTCTGAAAGGATCAATGAAAATATATCTTTAAGTTTTTTTTTCTTTTATACTAAGCATTCAGGTTATGCCTCCAGTACACCTTGTATAATATCATGCATGTCTGAAGCTGGACGCCCACATCTGCCTGTTGACTTCTTTGTACTGACAGGGAAGAGAGGAGAGATGTATTTTTCCATCCATAAAACGATGCTCATGTACTTTTTTTTTTTTTCTGTTTTTATTTCCTACCTTAGTTACAAAAATGTTGCAATGCTTTTGTTGTCCTGGATTAAATAGCTCTGTTCCCTGTGCTCTCATCATTTCTGCAGCTGAGTTCATGTACTCCTGTGTTTCATTTCCTATTATGTTTCTGAATGATCCAAGTCACTCTGCATTTCCTTCTCTGGCCTCAGGCTGTGCAACTGGATCATATGTGTCATCTAATATAACAAAGTGAGACGACTACCTTAACCATGTGGGTCTCCTCGCCTTCGTCCTTGTATGCTTGAGGTGGTTATTCCAACTTTAACATAAAATGGAAAACAACGGGACCAGGCCTGCTATGGTAAGATCCTAGTGTATGTGTAAGTAGCTTTGGGGCGGGGGTGTGGGGGGTGAAGGGAAGGCACGCAGATGCCAAATAGGCCACGCATTTCTCTTTGTTGCTTTCAGTATTCACCTACTTGCCCTCGAAAAGGAGATTGTCCCAGCCCCCCATCTGCAGGCACTGGCTCCTCCCACCATGCACAGAGAGGAGCGAAGCTTTTAGTCAGGACCCTGGCTCAGTTAATGCTTCATTCCAACCAGGGGAAAGAGCCCATGAGGTCAGGGTGAAGTAGAAGCTATTGTTTGAAAAAGAAAAATAAGAAAAAAGTGAAACCTCACTGGTTTTGTAGGAAAGAAGCAAAATTCCCTTGGTTGTTAGAGCAAAAGCCAATTTTCTTATAAGGCTCTGGTTATGCAATGAGAAAGCCAAGGCCAAGCAGGCTTTATTTTTATTTTTGTGTTTACTTTATTCTGGAACAGAAAGTGGGACTGGCTGGAGACTTGGATCCTTGTCCCATGTCTCTTGCATAAGAAGGACACACATACATCATTGAAGAAGGTGAGCCAGCAGGTCATCTGTCTTGGAGGGACTGGCTGTCCATGTGCCCAGGAAAAGGTCAGGAACCTGTGGGTATTAATTAATCCAGCCACATAGCCTTCTGTGTTTATTAGGGAGGGCCATGGCATTTGGCCAGGATGACAGGTTTTAAAGATTGGTGTTTTATTAAGGGGGCAACATCTGTTTACTCTTTTGTGGGAATTAAGCGTTCCTTTGTAAGGCTGGGGGGAGCAGGTGTGATGGGCAACCAGGTTAATGCCCCTTTTGTCCCTATCTTGTCTCGTTCCTGTTGTTGCTCTCCAAGGGCTCACAGGGAACAAGGAGCCAGTTCTGGAACCAGCCAATGAGAATCAGCTTCCTGTTAAGTACGGGGGAGACTACTCACACTTCCACAAATCAGGCCACCCCATAGCACCCTCCCATTGGCTGTTGAGCTGCATCCTTGGGGGTCCTGTCCATCACTGTAGCTCTGACTTATACAGGATCAACCTCACTTTGACATCATCTCAGTCACCCCCATCCTGTGTGCTTATCCAGCCAACACAAATCTCTGCACCTCTTCAATGGACACCTATAAATATTTGTGCATGGAGAGGACTGTCCTGAAGTCTTGGAGAGAGAAGGATTTAGATTGCAGGAATGCAAAGGACATCACATTCCCTCAGTTGTGTATCTACTCTCTAATAGCCCCCAGCTGTTGCCAGGACTGCAGATGTTTAGAGCATCATCTTGCAACTCCTCAAATCCTGTGCCCCACCCAGAGCAGAGAGCCCATAGCGGAGCAGGCGGGGGATGGGGGACGGGGTGGTGAGCATGTGCCTGCGTGGTCTTGAGGTGATTTTAAGGGGGATGAATTTAAGCAGGATAGCCTTTATTAAGATAGCCATCTCTCGGATTTTGTTGTTGTCTTGTTATGGGATATAATGCTCTTTTTACTTTTATGATAGTCATATAACTTTCCCTTTAAACACTAATTAGAAGAAAGTGAGCCATTTAAAAGGGAAGTATTAAAGGAGCAATAGAATAGTGTGACATTCCCTACATAGGGAAGGGATGTTTAGGAGCCTGCTTCAGGTGTCTTTTCCCTGGAAGAGCTTGTAGTACTTACTCTGGCATCTGAATCTTCCCTTTGTCCAGCAGACAACTGTAGTGGCCCCTTGGAGCTTCCATACCTCTCTTTGCTTATCTGATACATGGAGAGGGCTCAGGCAGCCACTGACTCTCATCACCTAGTGAGATTGCAGAGATAAGGTCCAGCACGCACCCAGGAAGCATGAGCATTATTACTCCTGTTGTTATTACTAAAACTTGGATATATTAAAAGGCTGCTAATATGAAGACTCTGCTATACCTTTCCCTTGCTAGGTATTAATCAACATTTGTTGGTCTAATGAAATATCCCAGAGAAACAACTTAAAAATGGAGAGGCTGGCTCATGTTTCAATGACCTCAGACCATGGTCACTTGGCCCATTGCCTCTGGGTCTGCACACAGTAACACCATGGCAGAAGCAGGTGGCAAAGGGAAATGCTTACCTCATGGTGGTCAGGAAGCAAAAGACAGGAAGAGAGGGTACCAGGCTTCATATTCGTTCAAATGCACCCCCCCCCATGACCTAACTTCCTTCCACAAGGCCTTAGCTCTTAAAGGTTCCATTACCTATTGAGTAGGTCCACAGGCTTGTGACCAAGCCTTTAGCATGGGAGACTTTGTAGGACACTCCAGATCTACACGGTAGCACTAGCTACTAAGTAGACATTCCTTCATGGCCTCTTTCCACCAACCAATGTGAGACAAGCATTGCTTATATTTTCAAAACAAGGATATTAAAGGCAAGGAATTCTGGAATTCTCATACTCTTTTGACCACGATGGTGTAGAGCAAAAATGAATGATAAATAGCTCCTAAATATGTTGATAGAATTAATTAAATGTACATTTCAAAGTACTGATTTAGCCCTCAGTCTGTCTCCCATTTTTATTAATTCTGAGATGTGGAAAATTAACTAATGGTTAACTTGTGACACCCTGATGAACTGAATCAGCATGGTTCTGAGTTTAGATAGCCCAGAAGGGAATGGTTGTCGACTGCGTAAAAGGAGAACTGGAGAGGGAGACGTGGCTCTGTTGAATCTCCTGGAGAAGCTCATCACAATGGCTTTTCTGATAGGACTTGGCTGCTCTCATCGTTGAAGGACCTTGGGTCTTCGCTATGCCCGAGGATGGCTGTGGCTCTTTTGAAGGGAGCTCTGGTGCTTACCTTGGGCATTACTTTGTGGCTCTGGTGCAGATCTCTGAGCCTGCTGGTACAGATCCTCCATTCCCCTGGCACAGACTTTCTAACTTCCAGCTCTGACCTTTGGGCCTTCTCAGTACAGAACCTTGACACAGCCTTGTATGAGGCACAATTGTGGGTTCTCAGCCTCCAGCTGGACTCATGCAGGTCATTGCCTGGACTTATGGAGGACATTGCCAGGGGACCCAGGCCATCAACTGAATTTCAGCTGGATTCTCAAGGTCTCTAGCATATGGACACATCTCCCACACTCTTTTGCATTTGACTCTTTTACTATTATAAAACAATTCTACAAATTATGTGCCTTGTATTAAATACATTTTCTTATAAACTCTGACTATAACATAAGATACTACTAAAATCTGTCCAAAAAATATCTCATAGTACTTGATCTATATCCTAAAAGTAGAACATTTCAGGAACAGGGTTTTTGTAACAAAATTAGAAGAAACTGCAGCAACATCTGTGTTGACAGTGATTGTCCCTGGCCAATAGGGGTGTTAGCTGTATTTTCTTTCACTTCTTTCCTTTTCTGAAGACTTTATCTTTTATTGCATTCTTTATTGTGTGAAGTAGTAATATTCTATAATGTAGTATCACTTACTGATGCCTGCTGTGGTGTAGCCGTACAATAGAGCATTATTCAGCCACCAAGGAAATCCTGCCCTGTACAACATGGAAAGAACGTATGGATATTATACTGAAGGACATACGACAGTCAAAGAAGATAAATACTGCATGATTCACATGTTGGCAGTACTTAGAGGAGCCAAAATAGTGGCACTGGAAGGTGGAATATCAATTGTCAGTGGAAGGACAGAGAGAAGAAGGGGACTCATCCTTTAATGAGTGTAATTTAAGTTGGAGGAGGTGAAGATTTCAGTGAACAGTTGTGATGGCTACACAACAATGTGAACTGTCCTCAAGGTGTCTGAAATGTATATGTAGAATGGTTAAGATGTGTGTGCCCTGCGAGGACACAGACTTGAAATCCCAGCTACCCAGGAGGCTGAGTGAGAAGTGTCACAAATTTGAGACCAGCCTGAGGGATTTAGTGAGACTGTCTCAAGGGTTAAAAATAAAAAAGGTTGGGAATGGAGCTGTGTGGAGAGCATCAAGTCCTACCTCGTAATCACGTGCACACACACACACACACAGTGAAAAGGGTAAGTTTTGTGTTATTTTACATATTTTCCCATAACAATAAATAAAATTTTAAAAATTATGATTTTTATTTGTTTAAAAAAATTTCTAGTCATGAAAACTTGGTATGCTTTATTATAGTTTTATTATATGCTTACTATTGTACTAGAGATATTGTATTACTTACCCTGGATTTTTGTCGAGAGGTTCTAGTGTTTTACGTTTTGAATTCAGGTCTTTGTTCCACCCAGAACACATTTTGACATATTATCAGGGTTAGGAATCTGAGTTTATCACATCAGCTGTTTAATAATCCATGCTTTCCCTCCCACTGTGTGTGACATAGACAAGACTTCATATATAAGTGGATGTATCTTGAACATATACTCATAAGTGAAATAAACCAGACCTACATGTGTAAATATTGTATAGTCTCCCTAGTATAAGAACCCAAAAAAAGAAATAAAAATGGAGAGGCATAATACAGCTGAATGGAAATCAAGGACTTAAAGGTTAAACAATGAAGTGACTGCAAGCAGAAAAGGTAGGAAACATTGCAGGAGCAAAACCATCCACAGGATGAATTAGGTAATGGTCCTACCTCCAAAAGGTTTATCACACTGAAGATTATGATTTTTAAACAGTGAAAATGTGTCAGGTCGCTGGGTGGTTTAAATATTCCTTGTAGTAATGGAAATGGGAATCAAGCTCTTGTGTCCACAGGGAGGCCCAACAGTTTGTTGAGGGGATGCCATCTTTGTAGTCACCTGAATTGCGAGCCGATCTTGCTCCTTGTACAAGGAGCACCATTTTTAATTGAAAGAACAACTGATAGACAAAGTATGGGTATTCAAACTTGACTATTTGGCAGCCGTTATCTGGAAAATGAACAAATTAATTCTGTTACTTCCAGGAAAATAACTGACAGTGTTTGTTGCCAATGATAAAATTCAAGCTTTCAAGAATTTTGAAAAACTTGTAGGAGCCACCGTGAGCCTGACAGCTTTCCAATACTTAAAGAGATACTAATGAATGAGATTTTCTTTGTCTTGTATGGTGAATTGTGTAAACATTGGAGGGTCTGAGATGTTTCATGGGACTGACGATTTTTCTAGGGACCAGCGCTAGATGTGATAAATTTGTGCAAAGTTAAAAACTTGTTTTCCAATATTAAGGTGGAGCAAAGGATTTTGAGCACAGTAAACTATGAAACTTAGTATATTTTCAGATTCTGTGGTGCAACTATCCGTTGAAGACCACTGGTGGTTAGGTTTTGTTGTGTCACCAAGGAAGGACATCTACAATCATCTGAAAGGGCCATGACCACCCACTTCCTTCTCCCAACTCCACCTGTGTGAGGGCAGATTTTCTTCCTAGACTCAAGCAGAAACAGAGATCGGAACAGACTAATGTGGCCAAGCAAATCTGAGAATGGAGCTGTCTTTTATTAAGCCAGGGGTTTGTAGAAAGGAGTAGAAGTGACACAAATCATGCTTGTCATTTAATTTGGGAACAGTTTTTTTTTTCCCCCATGAAAGCATTGTGGGTATGTTAGTGTACAATAGGGTTATGATTGTTTTAAAAATAAATTGCTGAATGAATAATTTAAATGCTCCTTAGTTTCAATTCAAATAAGTCAGCTGAACCAAAGCACATGGGATCCTCAGTGACTGTCACAATGTTCCTGTCCTGAAGGATTCTGAGATCATACGGTTGGAGAGTCATTGATCTAGAACTTGGCAGTTTTTTAACTTTGCCTTTGTGTTTGCATCTCCTGAATAAGAAAAGATTCCCACTCAAGTCAACAACTTCAGACAACTGCCAGTTGTGCTGGTGACTCACTACTATTATGGACTACTGGACTGCATTGGGTTATTTTGCTGAATTCACACACCTCCAATATTTGGACTTGTATCAAGAATGAAAAAGCCCTTGAAAGACTTCTCAAATATAGCTTCTCTAACAGCGATGGAACACTCATCTCTGATAAAACAAAACAAAAAAGGGGGATATAAGTAAAAGACACTTGTAGTAAAATATATATATATATATATATATATATATATATATATATATATATACACACACATACATATATACAAGATAGTTAGGATAGACGTACAGCTACTTTCTCTTAGTTCAAGGAGAAGAAAGGTTTGTACTAATATTGTTTAGACAAGATATCATGTCTGAATCTTGTCCTCTGAATAACTACTGTGAGGATAACAATATGCGATGTATTAATTATTGTAACTGTCCTACTAAACTATTTTGAAACTGTTTCATTGTTATTTTATCTTTTTTTTCCTCATGAAAATGAATAGAAAATTTAAAAGAGAAGAAAGAAAGAGAGGATTCCCAAGCTGAGCTTTGGTGGCACATGCCTATAATCTCGGCAGTCTGGAAAGCTAAGGCAGGAAAATTTCAACATTGAGTCCAGCTTGGGAAATTTAGCAATTTGGAAAGACTCGGTATCAACATCAAAAGAGAAATTAAAATGGGCTGAAGATGTAGTCTAGAGGAAAGACTATCAGTTCAATCCCAAGTACATGCACACACACACATGCATGCACTCTCGCACTCACGCACACACGTACATGCACCATTTCTCATGTGGAAGAATCCCAAGCTAATTCATTCAAAATTTCTGCTAATAGACTCAAGCATAGAGGTTTGTAAAACTTGCTCAGAGAGTGTTTTGTGTAGCTAGGGGACAAAGCTAGATCTAGCAGCCACACCATGTAGCTAATACCTGGTTAATACATGACTTTCAGGAAGGCAGGTGCAATATTCACATTAAATAGGAGAAGCTCATTATGGTGCCTCTTTCTTCCACTTCAAATTAGCAGTCAAGATGCCTATAAAGCATGCGTGCTGTTTATCTTTTGGGTATCACCATCCGTTGTACCAGCTGTTTGCTTGAAAACTGACTCCAAAGCTGACTCAAAGATAAAGCAGCACCCCAGCTGCCTCAGAACCATCCATGCCACAGAGACACCCTGGCTAAGGGGCTCAGAGGCCCTGAGCTGTACAGGGATCAGTTAGCAGAGTCTGGAGATTCACCATATTGGGGGAAAGTCTTTGGATTTTCAGGGGCCCCATCTGATTGCACATTCAGCCACAGGGGATACTGAATTTCCTTTGCCATTGGACATACCCTTGCTAAATGCTATTCTGGACCATTGACCCTGAGGCCTCAAAAGCAGCAGAGCAGAACATGTTGGCCTATTTCCTCCTAAGTGCTAAGACCTAATCCTTTTCATTCTGACTGTTTTCAGCAAAGGAAGGCCAAGAAGCAAGAGAACCTAGGAGGGTTGGGTGAAATCAGATTGGCCCACAGGTTATCCCCTCTCAGTGGAATTCAGCAGAGGGCTTTCTTTGCTTGTTGCACTTGAATTGCTCAAGCTCTTCTCTTCCCCAACTTGTTTAGTAGTTCAGGACATATCAGTACTTCTTTGGCCTCTTCATTGAAAGTGAATGAATTTGGCATTCTTAAATGGAAGGCCACCTTCCTCCCTGTAAGAATGGAGTCCCTCTGACCACATCTCTTCCCTTGCAGTCTCCATCTCACCATCCCCAGCATGATAGGTGCATCTCTGTGGGGGCCCCTATGCCCCCTACTCTCTTCCAGATGTGGGTAGGAGACCTGACCAGGCAAATAGGACAGGGGCTTGGATGAGGAGGATCCTAGTCAGGCTGGTCTATTTATTTTGTATTCAGACATATCAAGCATACAATTACTGTGACTGTAGTTATAAACCTCATATTTGAGAGTCTTTTTATGGGTCACTTAGGATAAAGTACTTATACAGCAGCAAGTGCTTGGCTAGGACTTTTCTCCATGCATCAGGAGGTGAGTTCAGTGGGAACAATGCACGCAGATGCCCTACACTCCAGCCCCTCTCCAATGGATAATCCTGGTGATGCCTCTGACAGGCGCGCTTTAGATTTTGATTTATGTTCTTCTAAAGCTAAAATCAAAGATTCCATCTAGTGCTATTTTATGGCAGCCGAGATGATGAATGGCGGAGTCTCTCAGCCCAACGAGGCTGCTGTGTCTTTGCCCCTGGATTTTAATTGCTAAAGTAGCCAGTCATTGCTCAGAATTCAATGGGAAGCAGACTTGGGAAGCTGTGGAGATGGTCTTTGGGAAAAAAAAAATGGAAACAGGAGTCCTCAAACTTCTCTTTAATCATTCATGGGTTAGCCAGGGTGAACAAAGAAGAGAACAAGTAATGTCTTCTACATTAAATTAAACTTTTAAGTGCAAATTAGACATGCATATTTCATGTTTATAAATTGGTTATAATATAATGTGACATTCATTTCTTTAGGAGACATGCATGTATTGGTTTAGTCTCTCTCCAGTGCCCGGTGGATTATTTAGTCTAGGAGGACTCCAGTCACTTTCTGCCCCGTTTGACTTGTGTCAAATCTTCTGGGTTTACTTTTGGTTATTGTGGGGGTATTATAAACGAGGGGCTCCTGACCAGCGCTGTTACGGCATGTTGGAACATGCTTTGTGGAAGCTGTAGCTGGCGTTCTCTATAAATGATGAATTGTTCAAATAACATTCTTGAATTGAGAAGATGGATTTAACAACATAAAAAGATGTGCTGTGTTTTAGGTGTTTACAGTATAATTCATTATCCCTTTTATCTTATTGACTCGAAAGCTGGTAACTGTTTTCTGACC
>PVKN010003000.1:27500-39551 GCA_004027915.1 Capromys pilorides
AAGTCCATGATAAATTGACTTATCTATATGCTAAATGATTTTCGTTGCTGTGTATTAATTTCACCCAAATTTTGTTACAGTCTGCATATGTAGTGGATGCACTTTCCACTAAGAAATAGATATACATTTTTGTTTTTATCCTTTTCTTCCTTTGAATGGGGGAAAAAACTCACTTGGCAATCCCAAAAATGGCCGTGTTCTTTGCAGGAGGTTGTCAAAAATATGACTGCACTTCTCAGCCCAGAAGGGCTCCGTATTGCACCTAAGAGTCAGGCAGGTCGGGGTGGAACTACGCACGTTGGCTTCAGGAGGACGCGGCAGCGTGAGTGACAGACGCCAGTGCCAGAAGGGGGACCGTGCTCCTGTTTTGGGGGGGGGGTGTGTGTGTGTGAAAGATGGTTTCTAAAAAGTCTTGTTTTCTTTCTTCTTCCTCTTTCTGCAAATTTACCATTTATAGGAAAAAAATAAAATGTCATTCTTATATGTATAATTTGCGATATGCTTATAGGATCTTAAAACTCGGAAGGCAATCCATGTTGGCAGGTGACGGGGGACCGGGACAGAAGTGCAAGCCCGAAGGAAGCACACCTTCTTCCCTTTCTTCTTCGTTACTGCTGGGATCCTGCGCATGGCCCTGGTCTACCACAGAAAAGGCCGCCAAGCATCCTTAAGCAGCCATGGAAAATGTTGCTGGGCATATTTTATTAATCTACTTTTTTTTTTCCTTCTCTCCTTCAGACTTGTTAATTCCAGGACCTCAAGTTTGCAAGGACTGGCTAGAAAGTATGCTCCAGAAGGAACTTTGGTAGAGCTAACTCTTTTTTAAAATCATTTACATATCATTATTTCATCCCACTTTCCTATTTCCAGCTCCCTTTCCTATCCCTACCCTCTGCCCCTAACCTGCCCTGGAAGAACTCTTCTGCAATCTTTGGTATGCATCTTTGCAGTGACTAACATTTCCTTCATCACTTGAAGTAGAGACCGGCTAAGCACATACTGGAAAATCTGTTTTGCAAAGTGTTTTGGCTTCATGAATTTTTCCAGTTTTTCAGGAAATAAAAGAACCCTGACCCATCAGGGTAGACAAATCTAAACCAGCTTGGGATATGGGAAAACATGGTTTGCATTGTTTATTTCTTACTTTTAAGCAACTGAAAATATTTACAATATACCATTCAGTGAATGTACATTTAAGAAGAAGCAAAACAACCACCACCAAGCCCAACCATGGGCGTGCTAAGCGCATTATTTATTAAGGCATGCTCTGGAAGGACTTAGAGAAATTGATTCCATTATAGTACTTTTAAAAGTTGGCATGTGGCAATTTCATATTAGGGTCAAGCATTAAGAAAAAAAAAAAAGCAAAAAGGAAAAGGCAAAAAATACTTTCCTTATCCTCCATGAAAACTCTTTGTTTTACCCTTTTCCGATAACCAGGGTAGATTTAAACAATAAAATCAGAACAAAACGTGGGTGCTTCTTTCATTTTAAACCCTCCTTTTTGGTTTGGATCATTTGAGAAGATTTTCCTACTGTCTGGATCCTTCAGCAGTGCCTCCTCTGAAGGCCGAGCAGAGCCTGGGTGACACTGCACGCCTCCTCTAAGCAGGCGCGGAAGGGCAGATCATCTCCTGGAATCCAGGGCTCACCATTCCCTCACCGTGGTGCAGTCTTGCACATTCCCACTTGGAGAAATCATATTATTCTAATGAGAATACAAATGAGAGGAAAGCGGTGGGGAATGGCTTTAGCTGAGTTGCTGTCACGAACGTTTTCCTGGGGAGGGGTGTTAGGCAGGGGCGGGCGAGCTAGGCTCCCTCCTTTGCCAAGCGTGGTTTTCAGGGGGACTCGAGCTGGGTGGCACATGGCCAAGTCTGAAGGAAGCACATCTTCATTGATGTGCCTATTGTTACTGGTTCTTATTCATGGTATTTAAACAACTCATGCAGGTTTTGACAGCTTTTCCTTTCTCGTATTTACTTGAGCCATTTTATTTTGGTAAGATTTCTGAAGTCCAGCAGTCCAGCAAGGGGAAGAGGAAAAGCAGAGTTAGGGCAGATGTGGTAGGTATTTCATCCTGGACAGGATAAGTCCAGTGCAGGGTGTAGAATATATTTGCCACAGAGGCACAAGAAAGAGCTGGGGCTCTTGGCTAGTCTGCTGGGCACCAACACCACTCTAAGGGAACAGGAGACACAGCCAGAGCAGGAATGGAGGTGGATTTTCCAAGGAAATTGTGCACACATAGCTCCCACTATGTCTAACAATTATACCCAGCCTTTTGTGGCCTTGGGCTTTTGTTTTCCTCATAATGGGTTACAAATTCAGGGCTCTATGTGCATCACAAAGGACTGGCTGTTATTGTCACCTGAGGTCTTGTTTTTTTTTTTTTTTTTTCTTCTGTCCTTCCTAATACTATACAGAGTTTTACTAAGATTCTCCAGTAGGCAGACAGTTCACAGGGCTATAAGGTCACTACATGTTTCCATGCAGCCCTGCCTGAGAAAACGTTTTTTCAGGGTGGACCAAAGTGATTCAGATCCTTCTGTAAACATAGGCCTTGTCAAATATATAACAAGATAGGTTCAAAAATAAAGTTCAGCGTGACCCTGGGGTTAGGAGGATCTTGGGGGTGGGCATAGTGTGAAGGCTGTCTTTATCTGTCCATGTGGCCTCAGGGGCAGGTGGGGAACTCAAGTCTACTCTGAACTTTTTCAACAGAGGGAGGATTTATATATTTTCTTAATAAGATGTTAATTTTCCATAGCATGCCATTAGATTGCAACACATTTTTTTAGGGAAAGATGTTATCTTTATGGAGTTGACTTATTTGCAAACTTAACATAAGCTTTCAAACCCACAGAAAATATGGCAGTGTGTTTATATTTAAAATAGATTTTTAAAAAATCCAGTGAGTTACTGTGAATTTACTTACCACCCAATAATACAGGGATAAAATAATTTATGCTCCTATTTTAATTAAAAGCAAGTCATTTTTGTAAAGCAACAGGAGCTCAGTCTAGTGGTTAGATCAGGAAGTGGGAGTGGAGACTCTTTTAGCTTTCTTCTTGACTAGCACAGGGACTGGCTGCCAGTTTGGGACAAGCTCTTAACCCTCTTTGAATAGCTCTTTGCATTTCTAGTCATGGAGAGTAAACCCACTAAAGTCACACTGTGCAGAATTATAATGGAAGATGCCCAATGTGTCTAAGTCCCAGGCCCGGATCTTGGATGTTGGTGGTTGATCTCAAGGTTAGAAGGATCACTGAGCTGTGGAAATTCTGGCAAGGATCATCAAAGAATGAAGTTTTCTCTCCTATACAAAACAGAAATTAGGGGAGCAGTAGGTTATATGTGGTTGATTCCCATGGCCACTGGAAGGCATACAGTGCCCATGAACTAAACATTCCTGAACCACTTCTTGTTCCCAAGACTGGTCCATGTCTGAAATCTAAGACAAAGGATGGAATTATAGAAGAGAGGATGTTAATAGAGAAAGCAGTTATAAGAAATGCTAGAACTCACAATTACTGATCCACATTCCCGTATCTAGAATGTAGTTACCCTAAATGCATACCTAGATCAGAGATGAACCAGTTGTATGAGGATTAAAAGAGCTGTTGAAGACTCCATGGTAAAGGGTGAGCAGGCCAGGCCCTGTGAATTACTAAGTCTCCAAAGCATTGCTGTATAATCTTTAAGGGCACAGAGGACATCATGTCTACCCACTAGGGATTCTAGCCATATGGGAAAACTAAGGAAAAAGCACAGCCCTACATGGTAAATAATAGTATATGGACAATTATGGTTAAGATCTGATTTTCACAGAGCAATCAGTAAGGAGATCAGAGAAGATTCCACCTATTGTCCGCATCTATGAATTAAGTAGAAATCAAGTTGGAACTGACCAGAGTGAAATGATTCCAAGAGTTCTAGACTTGGAGTCTAAAAAGTAGGTGTGACCTCACTGATCTGTGTAATTAGTGTATGATCTTGGATAAGGTTCTAATTGGGACAATGTCAACAATTAGGCTATATTGTAGTTTAAACATGATACATGAGAACATATTTCACGACTTGTAAAGCATCACATCTGAACATAGTAATTTACTTGGTTCTTTGACTTTCCATTTGGGCTAGCTTCTCTGTGGTCCCTATGAAAGGGAGAGCCTGTATCTCTTCCAGCAATGAGTACTCAGGTAGATGGATGGACTGATTTATATTGCTGCTTCTGTGGGTGTCTAAGACCTTCAGTAACAGTAGTCCTGCATACCTGTTTCTTTCTTCCCAATCTTAACTAGCAAGAATCCATGACTGTAATTTCTACCAAGATGCACCAGTGAAGCAGGAGGGGAAGAGGGCAGGAGGCTGATTTCTTGCTTTCCTTGTACAGCAATCTCCTATCCAGAAGTTCTTGCTTATTTAAATAGGCCAGAAAGTTGTCTTATGTCTTTCTTCTTCCACCTGAAGCCACCAAATCTAGTGAGTTTGTTAGGAAGACCCGCCATTAGGCTGGCTCCATGGAGGTCACAGGCTGACAGATGAAAAGCTGTAATTGCCGCTGCATATAGCCACTGGTGAAGTGGACGTTTACTTCTGGAAAGTAATTAGAAATTACTAAGGATTTAATATTGGTTCTGACAGTAAGCATGGCAAGGTCAAGGGCACAAGGTTTGAATTTAGTCCAATTTGCTTAGAATTTTCTTCTATTAACTTTTTGAAACTCAGAGAAGTAGTTTAACTTCTCAGTTTTCTGGTTGGTAAAATGGGTATGATCATGTTTCCCTGAAACATACAAAGAGACAGACAGACAGACAGACAGACAGACAGACAGACAGACAGACAGACAGACAGACAGACATGCTTAGTATTATTGTCATACACTAAATAATTCAGACATAGGATATATCAATATGGATTGAAGTAGTTAAGAAAAAATGTCAGGGCTGGTGAGATAACTTGGCAGCTAAAGCGCCTGCTTAGGCAAGTTAGGTAAGTACTGGAACCATGGTGTGATCCTCAGCACCACGAACCACACCAGGGTGGACTGAGTGGGCTACAGAGTCCAGACATACACCTGTAATTTAAGTGCTGGGGAGGCTGAAAGCAGGAGGATCACTATGAGTCTGCGCTGCATGATGAACGACAATGCACACAACCAAATACATATAAAAAAAGAGAAGAGAAGAAAAAACGTCATGGCGAAGAAAAATTCCTGGACTATGGATGTTCTAATCTGACATTCATTCAAATAAATATCAATATTTTGAGTATAAATAGGAAGCAGAAAAGATTCTGTGACCTAGTACTGAAGGAGTTGGTAAGGCTATTTGAGACATAAGAATGGGAAGAAGCATAGTCCAGGAGCCTATCTTCCAGGACATGAGGGTGAAGCCCTTCTCTGCGAAAAGAAAAGGGGAGAGAGCAAATTCAACAACTAGGAGAAAGTAGATTGTGCAGGTTGAGCACCCTGTCCCATTTAATAAAAGTTATAGAGCATCTATTCTGTGCTATAGACTCTTTTGTACCCTGGGGATACAACAAATATTCCTAATGTTCTAGAGTTTGTGCTTTAGTAGAAAGGAGGTGAGGCGATAAATGAAAACAGTTAAGCAGATTGTGTCTCATGGCAGAAGGTTCAAGATATTTGAATCTAAGGAATGTCAATAGCAGGCCAGTTGATCAATTTTAAATTTGATGGTTAGGAAAAGCTTGAAACTACAGATGATATTTCAACAAAGGCTTGAAGAAGGTGACTTGGGAACATTAATTATCAAAAACAATATGTGGGCTGGTGAGATTGCTCAAGGAATAAGCACCTGCTTTGGCAATCGCAGGGATCAGAGTTCAATCCCTGGTACCATATGCCACACCAGCCCCACCATTAGGCATGCTGAGCTGGTGACCAAATCCAGGTGTGGTGGCACATATCTGCAATGCCAGCAATGGGGAGGCTGAAAACAGGAGGATCACTACAAGTCCAAGTTGCATAGTGAGATTCTGTACCAAATACATAAGAAATAAGCAATATACATGCATACATTTTCCCCAAATAAATGTAAGTATTATGTATTGGACACCAAAGAATGACTAACAAATATAACTGAGTTGGGATGATTGTTTGGACAATAGTGGCTGATCCTGTGATGTTTAATACTCCTGAACAGGCAAAAAGACTTGTGGATAGGCTAGATGTAGGATAAAGAAGAAAGAGTAGGGGGTGATTTCAGGTTTGGGAGCAATGGGAAACCTGGCGCTGCAGTTGCCTGAGATGTGAAAACTGTCTAGATGAAGTTTGAGTTAAAGAGGAAGGTTGGATGTCAGGTTTTGGTTATGTGTGATGCCAGTTATATAGTGAAGTGGCAAAGCCAGGGAGACAGGTGGAGACGAAATCTGAAGTTCAGAAGAGAGACCAAGAGTTTTAAAATTATTAGGGCTATCAACAAACAGATGGAATTTAAAACTACTAAACTAGATGAAATCATCAAGGGATGAATACACAGAGATAAGCAAAGAGATCCACCAATTGAATTTGGAAGTGTCTTTTAGCTTAAGGTCAAATAGCAAGAAAGATTCAGTCAAGAGATGCAAAGTTGCATCGTCCAGTGCAGGAAGAAAATCCAAAGAGCATTGTGTCCAGGGGAGAAAGAGTCTCTGGAAAGAGGAAACAGTCAGTTGCATAAAATGCTCTGAATGTGTGAAGCAGGCCAGGTGTGAGAATTGATCACTGAGTGTGGCCAATGAAAGTCATTGTCATTCCTGACTCTTCTGAACTTGGTCTACACATGAACTTTAGAGATATTATTTTTTATCGCATGGACCTGGACTGTCCCCCAAGGCCTATGACTTAAAGGATTGGTCCCAGCCTGTGGTACTACTGGGAAAAGCTGGAACTTTAAGAGGTAGGGACTAGTAGAGAAAACTTGACTCACTAGGAGTGTGTCTTGGAGGGGATTAGGGGACATTTTTCTCCTCTCTTTCTGCACAGCTATCATGTGGTGAGCCACAGTATCACCCCCATGCTTCTGCCAGGATACACTGTGCTGCCATAGGCCAGAGAAATAGGCTCAAATCACAGTGAACTGAAATATCTGAAATGCTCAGTCAAAATAAACACTTTTCATTATTGAGTAGATTCTCCTAGACATTTTATCACAGAGATGAGAAGCTAACACAACTATATGGAGTCAGATACAAAAGAACTAAGTTATAGCATGGCAACTTAGTTTGACATGACAACTTTTAGAAACTTGCTTAGTTCCTCTGCATCTTCTTGTCTGTATAGTTACTGCTGATCTTAACTCAGGTGCTTGGGTGCTAAGTTTAGCTTACCTCGTCAGATATACTCTAACCTTTCCTGCATGTCTTGTGCACAGCATAATGTCCTCTAGACAGATATTTGGACATTTTATGCTGCTCTGCTATTCTATACAAGTCTAGCTCAACACTCTATCTCAGGACCATGTTGTGACTTGTGGCTCTTCCTTTATCCCACCCCTGAGATTGAGAGAACTCAGTCTCTTTCTTTAATTGCATTTTCCTCATGCAAAAAGCTACACAATAAAATACAAAAGAGAGTAAAATAAAAGCAGAAAAGAAGTGGTAGAAGGAGTTTATGTAGTAGCAATTTAAAACAGCTCAACAATTTTATGAACTGCTCTTGTCCTTAAAGTATTATCAACTGCTTTACTATGTTACCAGGCTGTTTTCTCAGTTGTTTGCACTTCCATTCAGACCCTTTTCTTGTATTAGTCAGGATAAGTTATAATATGCTGTAGTAACAAACTCCAACTCATCAGGGTGTGGTACAAAAATATGTTCTTATACATTGATTCCAATATAAGTCTTTAGTACTACCATTTCCTAGGGGTAACACAACCAAGACTTCTCCTTTGAAGCATGGTATCTTCTTAGTCATTTTGCTGACAGATGACAGGGCCAAAGACTCTTGTGTCTGTAAGAAAACTCTGAACTATGAAAATGGTCATGGTATTTCCTCTGCTAGGGCAATGACTTCAGCTAGTCACAAGGCTCAATAAACTACAAGGGGACCAGGAGAGGTGAGGTTTGCATTGAACACTTGCATTGAGTGTTAGCCAGCTTCTTGATCCTACAACAAATACCTGAGGTTTATAAGCATAAAAGTGTTATTTGCTTTCATGGCTGTAAGGAGTGTAGTCCATGATCAGGCAAACCCATTGATTTTATCTCTGGGGAGGAGCACATGGTGAAGCGCAATGTCTCAGTTCATGAACAAGAACCAAAGAAAGAGAAAGGAATGGAATGAGGCCACCCAGTCTCTTTCAATAGTCCGTCTCAGTTGACCTAAAATCTTCACACTAGGGCCCACCTCCTACAGATCCTAGCACTTCTCTACAACATCACCCTGGGCACAAAGACTTTACCACTTGAACTTTTGAGGGATACCTAAGTACCCACCCAATACTTACAATTTAAAGGCCTTCCGTAGCCTCTGGAAAAAAAAAATGTACAATCTCATGTCATCTCTGCGTTTCTCCAGTATGCAAGAGAGAATGATAGGTACATGAAGAGGTTATTCTTCAGATTGATTATAATGGCAAAATATGTCAGTATGGTGAAGGCTCCTTGCAATTTGTAAAGAATCCTGGTCATAGGAAACATTGCCATTGTATTCTTTCTTGCCAGGAGCCCTTTTAAGGACATCATATGTGCTAATATAATTAATCCTCCAAACAATCCTATGAGCTAGATTCCTTTACTAATCCCATATTGCAGAGTCACAAATTGAGGTGCAGAGAAGCTAATGTTCTAGTCCCAGGTCAACCGGTAATAAGTGGCAAAGGTTACTTCAATGAGAGAAGTTTAACTTTAGAATCCACTCTTGTGACCACCATGAGGCCATGTTGCCTTTTTGTAGGATTAAACATGATAGAAATGTGCCTCTCTTCATCTGTGACAAAGCACATGAACCACAGTTTTAAGCATGATAATGGTTTACATGGTGACATGGAAATTCTGGAAAATGAGCCCTACAAACTGGGCTGTTTTGACTTTTGTAAGGAATGGGTGGATGTAGAGCAGCGCGCTCTGAAGCATGGATCATGTGATTGACATTAGGAATGCTAACACCTGCCTTTTCTTTGCCTCTGGCCAATGGAGAGTTATATTCTATAGTCTTTGGATTTAAGCTTGGCAATGTGATTCACTCTGGCTGGTGACATGGTATGTCAATTTTGGTGAGGGCATTTGGAAGCTGGGGTTTGCTTCTGCATGCCTTTTTCCTCAGTGATTGGAAACCTTGAAATGTAATGGAGAGGACATTAGAACAAAGCCCAATGAACTGTGGTTCTACTGTAGAGAGGACACCTGCTCGGCAAGGGTCTTAGTCACTTTTCTGTCATTGCTGGGACAAATACCCGACGCACAAGCTTTAGGGAAGGAAAGGTTTGTTTAGCTCACAGTTACTGTAGGTTTCAGGACACTACCCCTGCTTTATAGTCTGGAGGAGAGGCTAGGGCGCTGCCATGTCCAGAATGATTCGCTCCATACCTCCGAGAAACCACCACCTGTGGGGAGTGGGGAGAGTGCAAACCTCTGACAGTGCATGCAGTCAGTTTAAGAGTTTTGCCTCTCTTGGCCACACCTCTCAAGCCCTGCCCCTGGAGCCCCTCACTTGACAGCCCATCATTTACATGAGGCTTTGGGGGGACAACTAGAAACAAATCACAACAGCAAGTTTCTCAGGCCCATGACTATACTGAAGGAACAAAAACAAAGTTTTATTTTAAAATACAAAGATTTTGAAATTACTGAAGTGAAATTCAAATTCAACCTATCCTAACTGATGCCAGTGGTATCTGAAATATAAGTGCCAAGTTCCATTCTTCAGAAAACAAAGATAGTTTGAAATGTGAAGGATAAAAAAAGGAAAAATATGATAAGGTGAGGAGTTGTGCCACTTGATTTGTTTCTTGTCTGGACATCAGAAATGTCACTTACTTACTTAACTTTCTTGTAACTTACTTAGAAATTTAACTTTTCTTTTTTTCTTATCATGACAGCTGGGTTTCCCTCTCCTTGTGTCAGAACTGTTGTTCATTCTACACCTTCAGGCTTGGGGAAGGTAAAATACAATGGACTCAGACCTCTTACCATGTTCCCCCATGAACTCCCAATGTTCTGTGTCTTGGGAAAACCTGAAAACCACATACAAAAGATCATTTCTTTGGATGTTTGCCTCAGAGGCAGTATTTTCCAAGTGGTTCATCCAAATTGAAGCTGTCAGTACAATTTATCCATTCTGCTTTTTAGAGCTCCTCAGAAGAATGATAAGGAGGTGTGGTCCTGCCCTCTTCTGTTACTTCCCATCTTCTGTCCATTCTCACAACTACTTTGCCAGTGTCTTAGTTACTTTGTACTGATAGTTGGGACAAAATACTTGACATTCAAGAAGAAGAAAGGAAAGGTTTATTTAGCTCATGGCTTGTGGAGGTTTCAGTATATGCTCGGCTGGCTCCCAGGCAGTGGCACATGGTAGAGGGCAGCAGTTCATAGCAGTAGAAAATAGTGAAGAGCAAAGAGAAAGGCAGCAGCTGTGGCATCTACCAAGCCTCTCTCCCTTCCTTCCATGCTGACTGTGAATACCAGAGCTCCCCCAGGAAGGTCGGAACTCCTCTCAAGTGGCATGACTGTGAAGATCAAGCTCCTCTGAAACATCACGGCTGTGAAGTGGTGCTGAGCTATGATGCAGTGGCACATGGAAGCCTTTCTCAATCCCTTTATATATTCTTTGAGTGATAAGTCACTGTAGGGCAGGCCCTCTCTACTCCAGGGCAGGGCCCTGCACACCTTAGTGGCAGGGTCTCCATACTCTAGATTCAGGTAAGTTTCTGACCCCTTAAGTTGACCCAGCGTATCAACCACCACAGCCAAGCACCAACCCCTGTGGTAGGAGACCTTGATTATTAGCATTTCCTCAGCAATTGAACTCCGGCTTCATGCAAAATGCAAAAGAGAAAAAGGGTTTTAGACCACCAGGATGGGGCCTTTCTATCCATCTCCACAGCTAGAACCAGTTTCCAGTATGTTATGCTCGAAGGTTACAATCAGAAGCACCTTCTGCGATGAGAGGTGTTTTCCTGCCAAGGAGGAAAACAGCCTCTCTCACATTCGGATGATCTTCCTAGATGAATTAGCCAGGGATCTTTTTCTCTTTCTTTACATTGCTGACTAATTTCCAGAATTTATTTGGTCTTTAGTTCACAACTCATATTCTGGAAATGAGACAGTCTCTCTCCTAATCCTGTAAGAAAAAGGTTTTGAGCAGGAAGGGCTGAATGGGTGTGTGGAGCGATTTCTCAGGTTTCAGTCCAGAGTCGTTTCCTTACTCACAGAGCATTTGTTCTTTTAAGGGAACCAATATGTTTGTGTAACTGACGCAAAACAAGCCTGACTCCAAAAAGATTTAGCTTAATATCTGCCTATGCATTCTGGGGGCTGGCCGTCTGCGGGATGTGCATTAAAAGGCCCTGGCGGTGGCCCAGCTCGTCACGTATGATATTGGGTACGCAAATGTGACGTGATGCCCATGGACTCTTGAGGGTAATTCAATGTGCCAGCCAGCTCGATGGGCAGAGAAGCTATAAACATAGTTGTCACAAGTGAGAAAGAGCGCCCGGTCGAAGGCAGACCAGAGAAGCAAGCAGCGGTGGAACCTGTCTTGAAGCCCTAATGAAAGTGTTAATTAGTGTATTACAGAATTTACGGTGAGAACAGCCGCTCCAACAGCTCTTCCCCCCCCCCCCCCCCCACCCAGTGACACATTTCTCATTAACCACCTCCTTCTCCTGCCCTGGTTTCTCTAGCATTCCTTCTCCAGCTAGCCAAATCCCGGGAGGAAGGAGGAACTGTGTTGGGGAAAGGAGGCTTTGGGGGAGCCATTGCTAAGGAGAAAAGGCCAATGGGTCGAATGGCTGCCTGATGTTTATAGGAATAAGTACACATTTAATCTACATAATCATTAATCTTTCTTTATGTAAAAATGATTAGTAAATAGGGTTTTTAAAC